>CM037855.1:163604635-163663461 GCA_021234595.1 Delia radicum | reverse complement strand
CGTTAAAAAATATTTGCAATTATGTGCAACTACTTCTGCAAAACTTTGTTATTATTTGTTTCTATAAATTATTTTTTTAATGTAATTATTTTTTTTTGAACTATATTTAATATCTTCTTTTTTTAGATTTTTATCCATAACTCTGAATCCCATAGAAGCTCCACATATTAATTCGACAACGGCATAGTGGAATAAATTATAATTTACATATCGAGGGCCTATATTCAAAACCCTCTATCTTGATTTTCACGAAAATTACTTTTAGATGGTAAAATGTTCAGTAAAACAGCCCTCATATATGGTGTGAATTTCATAACAAAAATATTTTTTTTTGCTGTTTTATTTGCATTTTTGTTATTGCTCTATCTTACGCAATTAATTTTTCTAAATGCAAAACCCTCTATCTTTTCAAATAATAAATTTTCTTGGAATAATTTCTTCTTGCAATACATGTTTTCTTACTATTTTTTTTTTTGCATGCTGAACATGAATTTTATATTTTTTAATCGCAGCGAAAGCCGATTCTGAATTGAATTAAAATGAAAATAGTTTAGCCTTTTGGTTTTTGGAAAATATAATGTCCATGGCATAAAAATAAAATTTTAAACTTGCAACTTGCTCAAAAAAAGTGTCTACTTTTAAAGTGTCATCTACGATATTATTGTCAAAAAAAAAAATAATTTATATAATATTAAAAATCATAACTAAAATATTATTGTCGCGTGATAAACTTACATAATGGTAAGTTTAAAATTTAGTTAAATATTTGGATTTTAATAATAAACATTTGATATTTTGTGTGAACAGAAAAATAAAGTGGCTTTTAATTCCTTGCAACGTATAGCAGTCCATTATGCATCATCAAATGAAGATATGGAGGATGGGCGGATAACAGGAATTAAAGGGTCCGCCAAATAACTTTTTTTTTTTTGAACTCCTGAACCAATTGGACTTTGTATGGCGTCATACCAAGGTCTTTATGCAAAATTCGTCTCAATGATGTCTCCGAAATGTTCAATTGTTGAGAACGACGGTGAATTGATGTTGATGGCGCTTCACGCACACTTTCTGCCACAGCAGCAATATTCTCGGGTGTACGCACTGTTTTTGGCTTTTCACGCTTTGGTTTATCGATGAGGATGCCAGTTTCTTTCACTTTTTTTCACAAGATAACGAACATACGGACCATATTCGTTCAGCGGAAGGATAAAACTAATTATCTGTCAAATCAGACATGAGCTAAGTGTTACCATTCACGAAATAAGCACTAGTTGAAAAAAAACGTTAGATGGCGGACCCTTTATTTTTTTTATTTTTATTTATTTTTATTTAATTACTAGAGAAGTCAGAAAGACTGTTTAAATTAACAATGAGATCGTAAAAAAGCCGTTTGACGCAGAATATTTAAATTATGATTTCTTTAATAATTACAACGATGACAAACTTTGCGTTTTTCTTCCATTAGACCAGGACGAGTATAGAACGATTCTACTGTGTCTAATTTAAGATCTCTTTTATATGTTCCAGATGGTAACATAACATATAAATTAGATTTTGATACAGATTACATGGATCTACCTGTTCGTATACAACCTTACACAGGACATATTGAACCAAAACCTCTATATTCTGGTCCACTATCAATTCAGCCAAATAAGTGGAAGAATTTGCAAGATTTGAAGAGCGTAATACCACCGGAATACCATTATTTTTACGATAAACTCCAAAAAAAACTTAAAAAGGCAAAGACAAAAAACATAACTTTTTGTTTCATATTGTTTATTATTAATTTTTTTATCTTATGTTGTATTACTAGCCGTTATCTTAAATAAACACCTTAAAAACTGACAAATGGCATAAATGAAATCAAAATAATTTATTTTTATTAAAATGCAAAACCCTCTATCTGATCATTTGTATACATAAACACTGAATATTTTTGAGAAGCAAAACCCTCTATCTATGATAAAGTCCCCAATAATGCAGCATTTTAAAAACCAATTATATGTGAGATTCAGTAGTTGCTTTAAAAAATATTGTAGAATACCGAATTTTAATAACTCAAGTAATACGCGAAAAGTTGTGTTTTTTAAGATAGAGGGTTTTGAATGTAGGCCCTCGATATATTTTTTGAAAATTAAAAAAAAAAAACAGTTTTTTGAAGTAAAAACTATTTAAACCGCAGATTTTGAAAAAAAAAAATGCATTTTGCCTTGCGTATTTATTTATTTAAAGCTCGCTAACAGTGGTTTTAAAATGGGTATTCAGTTGCGTAACAAAATATATTATTATTACCTTTCAAATAAATATTATTATGTTCCACAAAATTTTATTGAAATTAAAAAACTGTTTTGATTATTCTGGTATTGAAACGTGACATTCAGACTAATAGTCCTACTCTGTCCGACTGATTTCACCACAATCACTTTTAATTTTCACTGCCTTATATGCTAATTAAGCATTTGAAAATTTATTTTATTAAAAAAAAAAACTTTTTGTGTTTGTCTTTTCCGAGATTTGAACTCAGAAGTTTAGAGTACAAAGCAAACTCTCTACACACTACACCACAAAAAACAAATATTGAGTATTAAATTTGAATTGAAATATTTTGCTACACTAAGGATATTATGGAGGTAAAGACGACTGCAATTGCAGTCAAAACAAAAGAAATTTCACTTGAAGAAAAGACGACTAACATTTCATTAAATTCAACTAACATTTGTCATTTGTTTTTAATGTTCAAAAATTACTAACAATTGCAGAAAAAATTAACCACATATATTAGTACCGAATCTGTTTTCCAGGTGCATGAATAAAAAAAAACTCTTAAAAAGTTTTAAAAACATTTTTTTTTCTTTTTTCGACTTTTCATCTTGGCATGTCGTAGCTTTTAGGTGTAGTGTACGAAACCCCGCATATCGTTTCTCAATTCAAGAAATCTTGAGAAATAAGATGCATCTAAAATCAGTTTCAGCAAGTGTCGAAACTTTTTGAAATCACTTATATGTTTTGGCCTGCAGGTGTGTGTGTGTGTGTGTGTGTGTTATTAAGGTGATTCACAAGTACGTTGTAAATTACAAATTTAGCACATTGCATAATTTATAGGCCATACTACAACGAAATACGACTTATTTGTGCACCGTCTCACTTTAAATAATAAGCTTATGCTAAAACTTGGCTATTTACATGTTTTATTCATACTTTGTTTTACTTTTTTTCTTTTTTTTCTGCTCCTTCCTACTTTTTGCAGTTGTAATTCGTACAACGCGGTTGGAGTGTGGTGTGGTTTTATTAGTTGGTTAGTAAATTCACACTTCGCTTGCATGTAAGTATATGTTGGTTGGTTTGATTGTTTGATTGTTGTTTGTTTGTCGTATGTTGGGCGTTTGTTTTAATTGTTCGTTGGTGGAACATCACCTAATTAGTTTAAGCAGTAACCTGATTTGTTTAAACAATCTAGTTTTAGTTAAATGTTCACACACACACTTATGTATATTTAGTATGTGTATAACATTGGGACTAAACCACAAAAAACAACAGGATTATTTTCATAACAGAAATTGTTATGAAATGAATTTCAAATTGTGCCCTGCATGAATTATTCAGGTTCTGAATATAACATCACTACACTCAAATAAAGAGTTAGTTGAAAAATTTGTGTAATGTTTTATATTCTATAATCTATAGTTTTTAGTACAAAATATTTCGTTGTTAAACATTTTTCTTCTGCTCTATTTGCAAAAACAAATTTTTTACTAATTTTCTTAGCTGATTTTAGAAAAATATTTGACAAAATTGCGTTCTTAAAAAAAAAAAAAATGTATATATATAACCCCTCGGGGCCACGATCTGCATTCTATCTGACAGCCAGGCGGCACTTGGTGCCTTGAGGGCTCAAGATGTGTATCAATTGTACAAAATGGGACTATCCTCTACGTGCAGGTTAAGTGAATTGAAACCCGAGACCTCAGAGCATGTTCTCTGCAAATGTACAAGGATCTCCGACAGGATGGTGCGTTATTTTGGTGGTCGAATAGTGACGTCATCGGACGTTTGGAATTGTTTACCTGGTAGGATAGTTGGCTTCGTAGGGAGCCTGAACCTATAGGGCGTATTCGTTGGCAGCACAAAATACCGACTTCTGGTCGCGGTGCATAGTGCCACTCTAGTCTAATCTAAACTCTCTGGAGTTAAAACAAAATCTTTTTTTCTATCTTCGGTTTTTGGGGCCGGAGCCCCCATGGCCCAAAAACCGGTATGCGTTGAAACATATAAGCGTGGATACACTAATGTAAGGGAATTTTCGCAAGATTTTACAAATTATATTATTTCTATGATCCATTATACGTAGCACCCCTCTAGATCAATAATGTTTTATGCAAAATTATTTAACACATTGAAGACTAATGGTTGATATAGATCACATTTTTATTTTTTGTTCTATTAACTACAATTTTGACCCGATTTTTCCGAGTGTTATGTGTATTGACAAAAGATGGATGTAGTTTACAGATCATACCACCACTTGGACCAACATGGTCAAAAAGCCGAACAGGGTGACCCCAAAGTTAAAAAATATGAATATTATTTTATAAGTTTTGGTACGTATTTTATCGGACGCTATTTGACATAGGGGATCGAGGACATGGTACAACCCTTGAAGTTTCAAGAAACGTTTTTTTTTTTTTTTGATTTTTGCTCGTCTGGAAATTTAAACAATGTTTGTTTGATTTTATTTAAATAAAGGGCAAAAAAAAAATATGACCCTCTCTGGGTCCCCGGCTCCCAAAACCGGTATGCGTAGAAATATATAAGTGTGTGTGCTCAAATAAAAGGGAATTTCCTCAAGATTTTAAAATAATATTATTTTTATAATCCATGATACGTACCGCTCTATAGAGCTATTTTAAGTATATTTTAAGTTAGGGTAATTTTTTTTTGAGAACGCCCCATAAAGTTCAGTTTAGCCAAATATTTTACTAATTTTTAAATTCAATTTGCTAAAATTAAAAAAAAAATCACTAATTTCCTTTTTTCACAGTTTGGAGCAAAGCTTTTTTTTATAAGTTGAACAAAATTTATAATCCAAAGTGTAATGGAATGTTTGCTAATGTGGCCTGTTCTCTAAAGTGGATTTTTCATTTTTTCCTGTTGTGTCATGAATATGTCGCAATTGTCAACTGTCATCAAGTTTAATTTCCGCTATCTCTATTTGAAAAAAAGTTTCAACGTGAATGTAAACGTTTTTTCTGTATAAAGTATATTTTTTTTAATTTACATAAAAAGGTAATATATACAGAGAAAAATTTAGCCATTTGCCACCTAAAATTCGGTTACTACGATGAAAATCGGTTGGTACAACTAAAGATTGGTTTTAATGAGAATTTTCGGCTAACCTAACTGAATTTTAGTTGCATCAACCAAAATATTCAGAAATCACATTTGAATATGGTTGTACTAACCAAATATATTGGTTGTGGCCACCAAAAATACAATTTTCAATTCATTTGGCACTTTATTTTTCTGTGTGTAGCAAGCAAGTTTTTAAAGAATTTTTCCAAGTCGAAGTTTTGCCTTGAACATGGCAACACTGTAATTGCGCGAGATGATAAGTCTTAGAATAGTTGTTGCTCGCCACCTGATGAAGAGTTGGCGAACTTATTGAAGCTTTTTGGTGCATAGCCCTGATTCATTATTTTACTTCGGTGGGGTTAAGTGCTATGGGAATACCGAAGGTGGGCGCTCCTATACATATGAGGTATAGAGAACTCATACATATTATTTTTCTAAATTGATGTTGCTTTCACCGGGAATATCTGTGTAACAGTCAAACGCGCTAACCATTACACCACAGCGCCCACCCAAATTATATTTATTCAGTATTGCCAAGTATTCCAAAATTTTGTGGTAATTTTTTTTTTTAGCTCATGAATTAATATTAAAAATTATCATTAAGATTTGTGGGTGTGTCCTTTTTTATTTTTTATAAATTTAAACATAATCAGTCATAATTATTATTTTCTCTTACTAAAATTTGCTAAATACTAGTAAATTGGTAGAAAACGCTATACTAGGCAACATTGTTTTGACGTCTAACTTGTTGCAAGTGCCAAAAATTCAATACCCTAAAAATTTTGTTGTAAGTTGAGTCGCAAGTGACAAAAGTGTAATTTTATTAGTGAAACAGTGCAAGTGTACTGAGTTTGGCGAATTTGTACTTGCATTTGGCAACGTGGGATTACTCAAAAACTATATTTATAGTAAAAAAAAAATTTAACCGCTATCAAAAGTGTCAAAAGTCAGCATGTGCACTTTTATAGTATATGACATTTAAGAAAAACCCCGATTCTATCGTAGTATTTATACAATGATAAACTCATCTTACCAAAATAGTTTACGACTACTTCGTTCTAGTTCACTATGCATATTTATTTTAAAACAAAAATTTATAGTCAATTTAGAAAAAGTTTTTATTTATATTCTCTGAACGAACTAAACTACTGCATAGCAATAAAGAAATACACTGAGAAAAAAAGCATAGTTAAAACCAAATATTATTTATGTATATTAGGGTAGATTTGTCATTTCATACCCAGCAAATGGTTCCAAATAGAAGAAATCAATTTTGTTTAGAAACTGTTAACCCGTGCCGTATTTCGTGCAAAAATGGTCCATTTGTGAAAAAAGTGTAGTTTTATTAAAATTTTTCAAAATTCGAAATTTTAAAAAATTTAATTTTTCATTTCATTTCATTCGTTCATTTCATATACTCTGAATAATGTAGATAAGGAATTCTGACTTCATCAAATATAATTAACCCACTTTAGCCTGGAATCAAAAATGACACACGAAATTGCAAGGGCATGTTTTTATTAAATTAATTTTAAAGATTTTTTAAATTAACTAATTTGGTGATGTCGATTGATATTTTTTAAAATAATAGTTGTAGTTAAAGAAAAAAAAAAATACATTAAAAAACAAATGATTAGTGTTTGTGTGTGGAGCTACTCCTTTCCAGGATATTTTATGAAAATTGATTTGCCATAGTAACATTTAATTATGATCTCAAAAATGAAAAATGAAAAATCAAAATAAAATGCAATTTTAAAAGATCAACAATACATACAAAATTCTCAATTGATTATTTTGTAAAAAAAAAAATTTAACAGAATTTGAAAGTTTTCATCAAAGTTTGCATAATTTTGGGAAAATTTATTTTTATTTCAAAAATCTTTAACCTTTAGTATCCTCGGGACAAAAAAGACCCATAAAACGTAATTTTTATTATGACTACAAGAGTGCAAAGTTTTAAAATACATATAAAAATGAAAATTTCACTTGATACAAATAATTATTGTATGCAATTTTATCCATATATGGGGTTATGTTTTCACCTTTGATCAAAAAATATACCCATTAGGAAATTTACAGCATGACTTCTTTCAGATTTTGTTAAATTTGGAGAAGTGATAAGATAGGTAGGATAAAGAACTGCGCTTGTTCGTCAGCTTAGTTCTTTATCCTACCTATCTTACTTTTAAGGGTTAAAATGGAGGGATCCTAAAAGGCCCCAAGGTTAACAGATAAACATATACCCCTTTAAATTTTGTTGGTAAATCTTACTTTTAAGGGTTAAAATGGAGGGATCCTAAAAGGCCCCAAGGTTAACAGATAAACATATACCCCTTTAAATTTTGTTGTTAAATCGTTAGATAGATCTTTAAAATACCTGTTATTGTATACCCATTTTTGTATAGTTTCTTTGAAATAAATTTGAAAAATTACTAATAAAGAGAAAACTGAAGAAATATTTTTCGCACCACCTTTTTAACACTTTAAAGTAAGATTGGTACGATCAAAATTGCGCTTGTTCGTTAGCTTAAGCCTGTGTGACAACTGCTTTTTTTGCAACAGCTTTACCAGGGTTTTTCTATAAAATATTTGAAAAAACAAAACGGAATGTCAAACAATTTTAAGTTTCTAATAGAAAAACCCTGCTAAATCTATTACAAAAAAGGAGATGTCATATATCATTTAGTTACCTTTATCACACATCAAAATTATTAAAAATCTGAAAGAAGTAATTCTGTAAATTTCCTAGTGGGTGTTTTTTTTTTTTTTTGGCAAAAGTGAACACATTAATCCTATACGGTTAAAAATTTTTTAAATTAAAGTCAAGATTATTATAGTATATTCAAAGGCAAGCGATATTTTTCCGAAAATAATGCAAACTTTGATGAAAACATTCAAATATTGTAAGATTTTCAACAAAATACTTAATTTTCATAAAATATAATGTAAATTAGTCGCTCATCAAACAAACACAAATTATAATTTTTTCATCTATATTTTTGTTGTTTGGCCAATGTAGTTGCTTATTATATTTGTTTTTATTTTAGCTTAAAAGGCCTAAAGTTCTTTATGTACTTAAAAATGCATCTAATCCATATTTTCCCAACGTTTCGTGAATGTTATGTTCACTTTATCAAGGGATTCGTAGTAAGAAAGAATATTTTTATTACATTGAACAATAATTTGTTGTAGACAAACATAAAGCAGTAAACATGAAAATTAAATCAAACACAAACTTAAAAATTATATCACAGATTAATTATAATATTGCAACACAGTAACTGGCATTAATGTTTGTGTCTTATTTTGAGTCCACCGTCTATTTTATTTTGATTTATTTTTTTTTTTTCTTATTTTTTTTCTTTAATTGCAACTATTATATTATAAAGATAGCAATTGAAAAAAAAAAAAAATAAAACAAGACAAGAATGGAGCAAAATTGATTATTAATAGGTTTTTTGTTAAAGTTCTGCCCATTATGAAAGCTTCTACCTTTTCTAAAACTTCGGGTTCTGATGAGATCTTTAGCCAGATCGAAATACTAGTATCAACCTAGCTAATATGTTTGATTTGCTTTATTTTAGTAAATATACGGAGGTTGAAAGCTCGTTATATATTGAAAATAACATAAAAATAATCTCGATGTATATAAAAACAAAAAACTAATATAACTGTAAAACAGATAATTGATTTTCATAAAATGTCCTGGAGAGGAATCGCTCCACAAATAAACACAATTATATTTTTTTTTTAATTTTTTTTTTTTCTAATTACAACTATTATATGATAAAAATAGCAATTGACATCTCCAAATTAGGCATTTTAAAAAAATCAGCTTTGATACTATATAAAAAAATATATATAGTGTAATTTTGACCCCGTGTTTAACCACTAACCGTGCTATTGTCCGTCTAAAAAAAATACGTGTCTTATAAGTTTTTGTCCTCTACAACATATCCTAGTTTCATTCAAATCTTCGGATTCACTCACCACTGTGTAGTTTCCTTGTTAATTTCATTTCAATGCTGTTGCTATTTAATTTAATAATGCTTCAGCTTGATTTTATTTTTTTTTTTCAGTGTGCCTAGTGCATAGTTTAATAAAAATGTATTCTGAACTAAAACTTTGTAATCTTTTGTAAAACTTTCCAATAAAATATTTTGTAACAACCATAATTTAGTTTTATATACAAAATATGCAAAAAAAAGTGTTTAAGTAAAAATATTGTTTTACTCCATAATCCCTAAGGCACCCCACACATACACACACACACACACACATATACACTATCATATATCAACGACACTAATGCTTAAACAATTCCTTTTTTGGTTGGTCACAAATAGTAATACAGAAAATAGCATGTGATATATTTATTAAAGTGGCCCAACAGTACGTATACTTTATATTATTTGATTATCTTGATTAAGTTACTCATACGCATGGTATGACCACCTAAACTAAAATTTTATTATTAAATCATAAATATGTGCGTTTGTGTTTGTTTGTATGTGTATATAGCGGTTATATTACTCATTTACATTCATAAAAATTTCTATAAATTGCTGTTTTGAAGTGACATTAAACATTTGCTGTTCTCTTTTATTCATACCATGCACACACACACACACCCACCCAACACAATATAATTCCCCTGGAGGATGTAATGGTAACAAGAAAAAAAAAAAAAAGCAAAAAATAAAAAATAAAAGAAACCAAAGTGTATGAGTATACATTTCAAGGATAACAACTAAAAATTGGGGTACCCACTTGTTTTTTTTTCTTGTTTTCTTTTTTATACATAAAAGTGCTATTAAAAGCACCATGAAAGTTTATTACATACAACAAGCGAAATATACAACATTAGAAAAATTGAAAAAAAACAATCTGTACATAAAAAAAAAAAATCCTGTAAAAAATAAAGTTTTATTTATTTCACTTTGTAATGGAATGGTATGTTTTTTTTGAATACTTTTTCGCCATGAAATATACAATGATGCGTGTTTTAAGATTATGAAAATAGCAACCCAAGATTATTTTTTTTTTTTTTGGTATAACAATGTTTAAATGCTGAAGTACATATAAACATAATAGAGTGACACCTAATTTTCTAGATGAAAAATTTAAGGAGGTTCTATTCGGATGTCTCTTATTGTTTCAAATGAAAAAAAATCATTTTTTTTTTGAAAACGTTAACCTTTGCCAAATTTGGCAACAAAATGGTAAAGTTTTTTGAAAAAAAAGTATTTTTTAGTGTCCGACCGAACAGTTCGGCCAGAAAATGCATTTGGTCTGTATTCGGTATTTTAAAGCATTATGGACAAATTTGGCGGATGGAAAAATGTTATTGGACTGATTAGATGCTATTTTGAGTATTAAATTTGAAGAAAAGTCTGTAGTTAAGCAATGAATTCACTGTTCGGCCTCAGAAAGTTCGGCCAAATCGAAAATAGTTCGGCGGCCGAACTTTTAACTTTATAGCAAAACCTCGGCTTTTCTCTTAAATTTTATACACAAAATCGAATTAAATCGGCTCAATAAACATGTTTCAAATACCAAAATTTGTCATCATTGCCTCTAGATATCAAAAAACCGACAAAATATAGTTTTTTGGCCCAACTGTTCGGTCGGACACTAGTATATTTATTAAAAATGCCCAAAATTTTAAATCTTGTAATATTTAATTTTGTATTTCATTTTTTCAGGGACCGTAACGGTTATAAGTGATATCAAAAAAGTTCCTTTATAACAGTTATTTTGTGGCTTAAAAAGAAAAAGAAACATAAAAAAAGTTATTTTTCAACGTAAAAATAAAAGATCGGATGAAACTCTTAAGAAGAGAGTTTTATTTCGCCTTCATTAAATAAAACTCTTTTGAGGAGTTTTATTTTTTCCGTATAAAATAAAACTCATTTGAGGAGTTTTATTTTTTCCGTCAGAGAATAAAACTCATTTTATGTAAATTAACACTTAAAGCTTGCCGTTGCCAGATCATTACAATTTGTAAGGCAGTATAATCTAATCACTTGCATTCCAATTGAAAAAATCGGCATTAAAATGAAAACATGTGGGTTTTTAATTTGTTATTGTTTGATTCCTATTATTAAATGGTTGTTGTTTTATTTCTTATATATGTAGATATGGAACAATAAAGCGAAGGAAGTGATAATGAGGATGAAAAAAAGCTTTCTATGAAATCGACAATTTTTCTCCAAGGCCCTTATCGATTGATAAACCTGTTTCCGATTTCTGGGAGGCTAAAAGAATACACAATCCGTACTTGAATACATTGGCACAAACTATACAGTGTGTACCTGCAACCCAGCTAAGCGTGGAAAGAGCATTCTCTGCTCTTAAATTGATATTGAGCGACCTGTGTTCAAACCTTTCCGCAGAAAAAGTTATGTTCGCTAAATTAAATAAAAAATTACTAAACACATTATAGCAAATAAAGTCAATAAAAAAAGAAGAAAATATACAACATGAGTTTTAAACTCCATAAAAGAGTTTCAAAATAAAACTCCTCGAATGAGCTTTATTTTCTGACGTGAAAAACAAAACTCCTCAAAAGAGTTTTATTTTAGACGGAAAAAATAAAACTCCTCAAAAGAGTTTTATTTAATGCAGGCGAAATAAAACTTTCTTCTTAAGAGTTTCATCCGATCTTTTATTTTTTCGTTGAAAAATAACTCTTAACTGTGGAGTTGAGATCGTTTCCTTAAGATCACAATAGATTCTGAAAGAGCACTTCAATACGAATCATTTGGTATATAATAGTATATATCTCCGTTGACTCTAACATAGAGAGTTTTTGAGTTAAAGTTTTCGGGATAACTGTTATTTTCGGTCTCTGCATTTTTTCCTTTAGGATACTCAACATTATTCATATGAGTTATTTAATGTTTAACCAAGCGATTTTTAATAACACGATTATTGTTTGCTTTGAAATTTGGCAGACGTATTCTTATTGCAAAAATATTTGACACGTATTTTTGGAACAATTAAAATTTTTTTTAAAGAAATTTATGTATAAGTTTTATACAATTTTTATTAAAAATAAAAATTATGTTTTTTTTTCATTTTCATTAAAATTTTTGTATTTTAAAAACTAGTTCGTCGATTTAACTTTTTCTAAATGAATTTAAATATTTATGTTGCCATTTTTTTAATGATTTTGTTTCGAATATTAACTTTTGTTTCTTTTTCTACCACTTCTAATAAATAAAAACTAAAGTTTTCAGAGTGGGACTGCAATGGGTTTTATTTCTTTTAAGAATTTTTTCCAAAAAATGCAACAAAAAAGTGTATTCTTTTTTAAATATTTAAAATTATGAGAGTTTTTATCTAAAGTGACCGTACTTTTGAAACCGATGCCTTGCGATTGGGATGAAACTTGCACCAAGTTGAGTTCTATTGGGTAGTAGTTATTACATAAAATTTCAGCTGGATCCGTCAAGAACTCTCCGAGTTGGATTATGTTGAATTTTGACATTTTCATCAAACAGCCATTTTTTCGGATACTTATCGCTCATTTAGTAAAAGACATAACTCAAAAAACACGATTTAGCAGAAAACGCGTTTACAATTTTAAATTCATCCAAGCTGTTAAATAAAAAGAATAAGCTTTCTAAAAAAAACCTCATTTGAAAAAAAGTCAAAAAAAATGTTTTTCATTTTTTCATTTTTTTTAAAGACTAAAGAAAATCTGTCGAAAACATTTTGGACTAAATTTTCTAACTACAATAGGTAATTAGTTATATCGCTCATTTACTAAAAGACTGTCATAAGTAAAAAAACTCGATTTTTGATTTAATAATGTAGATTTTTGAATTTGAATTTTTGAATATTATGTAAAAATTTCATATTAATATCTTGTATACTTTTGGAGTTAGTAGAGAATATATTTTCTTTTTTTCCTCGCTCGACCCTTTCTCTATTTATTTGGTCACGTATTATATAAAAAGGGTTTTTAATGCTTTTTTCTCTTAGTGAGAGTTGGGTGCGAGTTCGCTAATTATCGGGACCCGTGAGTGGCATAGTTTCTCTATAGCGTATATACTCTTTGCACCCACTTTCCAGGAAAAAAATCGAGTTTTTTTTTGACTTATGACAGTCTTTTAGTAAATGAGCGATATAACTAATTACCTATTGTAGTTAGAAAATTTTGTCCAAAATATTTTCAAAATGTTTTTTTAGAAAACTTAGGCTTTTCCTTTAACAGCTTTGTTTGTGTTCACTTACTAGGGTACTTTCCCAAAGTACTTATTGTACCAAAAATATTAGAGCTCACCATTTTTTTTTTCTTTTTTATCAGATTTTCATCAAATGAAATTAAAAACCTTTAAAAAACATGTTAACGATTGTGGGTTATTTATGAAAGTTCCTTAGATATTCCCATTGTAAAATGTGAAATTCCAAATTTGGTCCAAATCAGTTCCAGTTTTTGCGAATAACGGGACCAAATCATGGCCAATTTTTGGGTTATTTGAAAAAATAAAACAAAAAAGTAATGCTATATCTTGTTTTAGTCAAAAACTTAACTCCAGGTAAATACTTTCTTTCAAAACATATGAAGTACGTATAACAATAGAAATTTTAAAAACTTTAAAGTAATTTACTTGCAAATTACAATTTTTTGTGGT
This sequence comes from Delia radicum, assembly GCA_021234595.1. Taxonomy (NCBI): domain Eukaryota; kingdom Metazoa; phylum Arthropoda; class Insecta; order Diptera; family Anthomyiidae; genus Delia; species Delia radicum. The sequence goes on along the minus strand of CM037855.1, from coordinate 163,649,467 downwards.
TCTTTGTAAAAAAAAAATTTAATCGGAAGGTTCTGAGTTCGATCCCTGTTCTTTTTAATTTTTTATAATATAATATAGATTTTTTGTTTCCAACTTTTTTGTTTGTTTTCCCAACATTGGAAAGTTGATTCTAAACAACCTTATGCCAGTGCTGACATATTTGAGCAGACAACTGTTATCCAGCAGTTATCATGGAGTTACGTTTAAAGCTATCAACTGTTATATATCTCGTTAGCTCAGGGAATGGAGGTGTTGGCTGCCAATCTGGCGGCCAGGGTACGAATCAAGGCGGGACCAAAAAATTGTAAAAAAAAATTTATTTTTAGACCACCTATTTCATGGCTTCACCAACACTTTGTCAACGCTGGACATTTTGTTTCCCTTAATTTTTTGAACAGTGACCTTTTGGCTAATGATATTATCATTTTGGCGATTGGAAAGCACTTATTGCCAGCACTTGTATCACCTGTTAATCTGCCTTACCGTTATCCCTAAACTAACGTTACCGAAATTACTTAAATACCGTTACCTTTCAATTACCGTAGCCGAAATAAGTAAAATACCGTTAAAGCTAAAACCCCGAAAGCGAAATAATTGAAATATCGTTACTCCTAAAATACCGTTACCGACATAAAAGAAAATTGCGTTTTCCTTACCGATAACCGCATCATATCGGATACCATCCATGCTTTTTATAATAGTTGTAATTAAAAAAAACAAAAATTAATTGAAAAAATTGCAATGTTTGTGCGTGGAGCGACTTCTTTCCGGGACATTTTAAAACAATTGATTATTTTGTCAAAAATTTAACAATTTTGAATGTTTTCATTAAAGTTTGCATAATTTTCGAACAAAATTTCTCCTTAATTTGACTATACTGAAAATTATCTTTACTTTTATTTGTAAAATCTTTAACCCATAAGGACCTGGGACAAAAAAATACCCATAAAACGTAAATTTAATTATGACAACAAGATTGCAAAGCTTTTAAATTGAAGGCCTTATTGCAAAAACTTGATAAGCCACATTTTATTTTTAGTTTGTTTTCGCCTCTTAAAGGTCGAAAGAATGAAAAAAATATTACTTTTGCAGGACATTACTGTCAAAGGCACTTGTAGTAATTGATTAAGCAAGACTTCTATCAAATATTGATCAATGGATGTCTAGAAAACAGCGAATATTCATAAAACAACAAAAGTGGCTTATCATGTTTTTACAATAAGCCCTTCAATTGATAACAAAACAAACCATTTGATAAACATTTTGATTTAATGTAATTTGATCCACATAGTGTTAATTTTTCCACTTTTGTAAAAAACAGACCCACCAGGAAATTTACAGGATCATTTCTTACAGATTTTCATTAAATTTGTATAAAGGATACTAAACTAAATCTTACTTTTAAGGGTTAAAAAGATGGGGTCCAAAATGGCCCCACCTAGTATCTATATTTAGTAACATGTTTCTTCATAAATTTTCAAATTATAAATAATATGTCACCCCAATATTTATATATTTTGTATATTTTTAAGTGACTCAAATAAAAGTACATGACAAACTGTATGACTAAATGGTCATTTTGTCATTTAAAGGAATGTACAATACAATGAAATGGTTGGTTAGGTGCCAAGTTACTTAGAAGACTAGAAACAGGATTATAAATAAATGTGTGTATGAAGTCATACTAAATTTTAATTCTATTTGATACTTTCTAGTGATTTGTTTCCTTCTGTAATGTCCTAAAACATTTTACTACATGACACGCAGAGAGCAGACATTGTATTAACTTATTGCAGTAATAGTTTGATGATAATTTTAAAAATTTATTACTTACAAGTTTTTTTTTCACTACAGAAAAAAGGACAAGAAATTCTACTTAAGAAATATATAAAAATAAATTTGGGTCTTGCGAAAGTGTGTTTTTTAATAGTGTTGTCAAATTAAACAATGCATACACACAGAAAAAAAACTGGTGGAATATTAATATCAAAGTGCTTAGTAATTATGCAACTACATAAGTTTGAAGTTAGTTTTTATAAAGTTTTAGCGAAATATTTACAAATTTTTGTGAAATATAATAACTTTAATTGCTGAAATTCCGCCAACAACAAAAATTGATAATTCAATTAGAATTTGATAGCCCTTTACTTGAATTATTTTTCAATTGAATAATAACTCATTTGATTAAAAAGTAATCAACATCGTATACCTTCAAAAAATCAAAAAAAAAAAAAAAAATGTTGTTGCCATACCAAATGTTTTCTTATAGACATGATGTTGCCATACCAACTGTTTTTAACAGCTTGAATTTTTTAACATTGAATTTAAACCGGCATGAAATTTTCATTTAGTTAGCAGATTTATTTATACTTATGTGAACAAATTCACACAGAAATTAGTAGAGTTGGGATTAATCGTTCATTTTGGTGACTTGGTCAGTATCGTTCAATTCGAGTCAGTGAACTAGTTCGTTCAAATCGTTCAATCGTTCTTTTTTGCTTTGACTTGTGACTGATCTGCGTGTTGTGAACTGTGTCGTTCGTTTGACAATTATGACGCACCATTCATGTTTTACGAGTTTTTTTCACAAATTTTACAATACATAGACAAAAAGTGTTAGAAAATTGCAACTTTTCTAACAAAAATTTTTTATTTTTTTTATAGTAATTAAATGTGCTAAAATCCCAAAACTTATTTAACAAATTGTGAAAAGCAATCTGATGTAGGCGTGTCCCTATCCGGATTTCATTCCTGCCTAAGGAAATCTTCAGGGGACTTTGTTATTAGAATTTCTAGAGATATTTGTTATGTTAAATCACAAACTCAATGAGAATAACAAATATGCAGGTGCTTGTGCAAATTTAAATGTAACTGACACTAATAGAAAACATATGATTTTCTATTGTTGATTTACTTGAATAAACGTCACTACATTGCTAGGTCTGTCAAAAAAACAGAGTAGTATTTGGAAGATGACAAAGCCAATTGTGACAATTTTTTGTTGTTGTTTTGGTTTTTCTTTGATATTTTAAATTTTGAATCTCGCTCCTAGACGAGGACAAGAAATTCTCATTGAGTTTGTGATTTAACATAACAAATATCTCTAGAAATTCTAATAACAAAGTCCCCTGAAGATTTCCTAAGGCAGGAATGAAATCCGGATAGGGACACGCCTACATCAGATTGCTTTTCACAATTTGTTAAATAAGTTTTGGGATTTTAGCACATTTAATTACTATAAATGCAATTAATGTTTATCCCGATGAAAATAAATTTAAATAACAAATATGCAGGTGCTTGTGCAAATTTAAATGTAACTGACACTAATAGAAAACATATGATTTTCTATTGTTGATTTACTTGAATAAACGTCACTACATTGCTAGGTCTGTCAAAAAAACAGAGTAGTATTTGGAAGATGACAAAGCCAATTGTGACAATTTTTTGTTGTTGTTTTGGTTTTTCTTTGATATTTTAAATTTTGAATCTCGCTCCTAGACGAGGACAAGAAATTCTCATTGAGTTTGTGATTTAACATAACAAATATCTCTAGAAATTCTAATAACAAAGTCCCCTGAAGATTTCCTTAGGCAGGAATGAAATCCGGATAGGGACACGCCTACATCAGATTGCTTTTCACAATTTGTTAAATAAGTTTTGGGATTTTAGCACATTTAATTACTATAAATGCAATTAATGTTTATCCCGATGAAAATAAATTTAAATAAAAAAAAATTTATTTATTTTGTGTAAAAATCATTTCATTTGTATGACTATAATTGCTTTTACTAATTTGAAACAATATTACTACTATTTTCTAAAACAAAATAATTGCTCTTACAACAGTTTTAATTGAATAGAGATGCAATTTTTCTGTGAAAACGAAATGAACGATTGAACGAAATGAACGATTGACCGATTGAACGAAATGAACGATTGACCGATTGAACGAAATGAACGATTGAACGACAAGATCGAATATTGGTGAACGAGTCATATCGTTCAATTGAGTGAGTCGTTCAATTGAACTAGTTCGTTCATGAACGACACAACTCTAGAAATTAGTTTTGACTTTTTTTTGAAGCGTAGGGGTTATGGCAAAATATTTTTTGAATTTTTTTGTTGCAGAAATTAGCCCTCTTGTTGAAATCAAAGTATTTTTTTTTTTGTTTAAAATAATTTTTAATTTATTTTAAGCATTTTCTTTCTGTTTAAATTAAATTTTTATTAAACGAAATCAAACTTTAAAAATTACATTATCAATTTTATGATAATGTTTTAGAATAAATAAATATTTAGATTTAAACAACTGAAACTAAATTAGTTAACTTAATAAATTATTAAACCTTATAAGAATTAATATCTTATCTAATTGAAATAAATTTAAAATATTTATTACTAATACCACTAAACATAAACATTTATAAAAAACAACTACATAAATATTACAAAAAACAACAAAAATGTGTTGATGTTTGCTTTTAAGCTATAATATAATAAAATGTCAAACAAGTTCCGAATTTTAGCAAATATTAAATTGATTCAATTAATTTTTAATTGAAAAACCCCATCGCAAATGTGGTTAAAAACAAATGAAATTTCACTTGGAGAAAAGACGACTAATATTTCAGTAAATTCAACTAACATTGCCTTTCAGAAATGTATACACACTTAATATGTTCAGAAAGAAAATATTGATCTGGAGGTAAAAGACTGTTGGTGCATTTTGGGAAAAAAAATCGCAAACATTTTATTTTATTTTGAAATTTCTACTTTAAATGAATGTAGGTTTTAAGTGGGCTAAGATATTACATTAATTTTTTTTATTTAAAATTATTTTATTTAATTATAGTATTAATTGCAATTGTCTGAAAAAGACGTTAAAATTCAAACTCAAACAAAAATCAAACTTTGCTCTCTGGCAATTCTTCCCTAACTACGTAAGCGCCATCTATCGAAAATACTAAGAATATATCATAGCTGTGGCATCACTTACAACATATGGGAAAACAGTGGACATTAGAGTGAGGTAAGTTTCTAAAAATAGAACTGTTGTTTTGTTGGAGTTGTACTTCTGAGATTATGTATGCAAGAACAAAAACACCGTGTATTGAATAAAACTAGTTTAAATCACAACAAAAATCGACCTGACGATAGATCAGTGGGCTAAAGCACTCTGTCTAACGTGTAGTGCGAGTGCATGTGGCATTAGAAATTGGTTTAGCTATACCACGGTCAGTGATTGCACAGAAAATTTCATATAGACGCAATTGAACAAATAAAAACATAAATATTACATTATTTAAATATAAAGCAGGGTCACTGACGAAGGTTCAATACCAGAAACTGCGCAGTCTGATTCAGAAAAATTGAAAATTTACAATGTATTTATGATTTTTAGAAAATACACTCATTCTTCTCTACCACGCCTTTCACAATTAAAATTAAATAAACTTGCATATTAATTATAGTATTAATTGCAATTGTCTAAAAAAAGACGTTAAAATTCAAACTCAAACAAGAATTTATTTAGTTTATCAACCAATATTCCAATTCGCAATAAACTGCACCTGAGTCGGACCAAATTTGGAATTTCATATTTTCAAATTGGAATATCTCGGGAACTAATAGAGATACCCACTCATGTATGCATGTTTTTTTTGTTAGTTTTTACTAATAAATTACAAATACCTTAATTTTTTGAAAATCGTACTTGAAACAAAAAATGACGAGCACTCAAAATTTTATATGCAAAAACTTTCCTATATTGCCGCCCCGGGGGGTCAATTTAGGTATTTTATGCTACCCAGCCAAAAATGTTCTGCCAAGGAATGATTTTAAACGAGCATTTTCATCGATGAATTAACATTGGCTTGCCATAGGAAGGAATCATTCATTTGCTGTTGCAAAACCATTTCCGAGGAATATTTAATGCTGAAATAACTTCCAAGAAGTTGTTTAGCAGAAAAACTTCCAAAGAATCATACTGGGAATGTTTACCTTCTATGACAAGTCAATGTTAAATTCATCGATGAAAATGCTCGATTAAAATCATTCCTTGGAAGAACAGTTGTTACTGGTAGCTTAAAAGTTCAATACTCCGTTACCTGCATATATAAAATGGCGGTATTTTTTTTAATTCCAACTCCTTCCGAGGAATAAAATCGGCCCGATATGAATGATGTTTTTTTTTTTTCAGAAAAACTCCTCGAAATTTGAGGCTTTTTTAAAAGAAAAAAGGGCATAGAATTTAAGGATTTTTCAATAGGAGAACATACTCCGAATCAGCAAAAACTACTTGGAATCAAAAAAATTAATGCCGATTCTGATGTATTCGAAAAATTATTAGAAAAGTGCTTAGAATTGGAAAAGTATTTGAAAAGTTCTTAGAATCTGAGTATATTTCTATAAAAATAATGACAATATTTACAGATTTCAGACATTTAGAGAAAGCCTAAAGTGTTTGCGGTAAAAGTATTAAAATGTATATTAAACAATATAAATACAAAATAAAAACATTGTTTATGAAAAAGAGCTCTGAAAATATCGAGCTTATTTCTTCGGTACTAGAAAACAGCTGGCATGCAATTGATACGATTACCAGTCGCAACACATTTTCTGTCAAACTTTTGCTTAAATAGAAGAATTTTGTGCCTAGATGGAGCCATAGAGAAACCTGATGAATAGATTTTTGGGTTTTTTTGAAAGTTTTTCTCTACATGTTGTAAAAAAGTAGAAAAGTAAATATCAATTTCTATTTGGGATTCGATAATAAACCGACTTAACCCTCTAACTGGCAAACGATGTTTTGCAACAAAATTCATACCAAGTAAAAACAAGTAATAAGTTCTTCAATACTTGTGTGTACGTTGTGTGACCAAACTCCTCTTTAGCCGCAGTCATCGCTGTGTCGACCGTGGCTCAACTCGTTAAGAGGTGAGATTACGATGCATAGCTTGATGCTAAGGCAGTGAGTTCAAATCACAGTACGACACCAAAAAATAAAAAAGTTTTTCATATAGAGCAAATTAACAATATAAAATACTTTGTTCAATTGACACATAAATTAACCACTGACGAGTCCCAGGAGGGAGACGAAACTGCGGCAGTCTAGTGTATCCCTTGTGTCCGTAAAATTTTTCAATAAAAATGTTTTCTTCTTCTTCTTCCTGTAAAGAGACTAACTAAAGTAATATTCTACAGTAATTAATATTAAAAATAAATTACGATTGTCATTATCTGACGGTTGCAAAACACTTTCTAACATGAAAATTGTTTATCGTTGCCTAATTTAGGCGATATGAGCCATATAAAAGAGAAGTTTTGAACAAAAATGATTTCTCTTACCATGCTCGAAAAGCTATTTTTTTTCTGCTCCTATTTAAGAAGGTATAGAGATTTTCGCTTTTTGGAAAAAGCGAAATTAGGCGAAAAAGTATCAAAACTTAAATTTAAATTGGTCAAACTACAACGCTTTGCTATTAATACTTGCATTTTGAAAACTAAAGCATATAAAAGAGAAGTTTTGAACAAAAATGATTTCTCTTACCATGCTCGAAAAACTATTTTTTTTTCTGCTCCTTTTTAAGAAGGTATAGCGATTTTCGCTTTTTGGAAAAAGCGAAATTAGGCGAAAAAGTATCAAAACTTAAATTTAAATTGTTCAAACTACAACGCTTTGCTATTAATACTTAATGTTTATAAGTCACGACGATGTATTTTAGAGGAATCCTGATAAAATCCTGTAAGTCCTTGGACTTATTATTAAAGATAAAGCTTCAATTTTACTTACATTTTATTATAAAGAGTTTTTTGTCAACTTAAATTGGTTTTTTTAGATTTTTAGAACTATTTTTTTTCAAAAATAATTAATTTTTGAAATTTTACGAAATTTTGACTTTGAAGCTTTCTCGCTTTCAAACCGTGGACGGCACACAAAAAATTTTTTCGATAAATATTTAGCAAATTTAGTTTTCTATCGGAATATATTAATTTCTAAGTTTAAAACGCTCATTTGGCGCATTTGTGGTACATTTTCTGAAGACTTCCCAGAGGCAGCCTTACCCGTTAGATGGTTAAACCGAACAAAATTAAAAAAAATCGTTTAACAATATTGTTTTATTGCAAAAAAAAAACATATTGTGAGCTGTTTCACTTTATTTTTTTATTTTATTAATTAATAATCATATAGTTACAAATTATATACTATTACCCTAACCGAGCACTAGCTACTATGGCTTTCGGCTCGTAGCGAAAACAGACCAGTACTTCGTGTGGGAATCGAACCCACGACCCCCGCACTGACAACTAGCCTACCAGGGCGCACTGTTTCACTTTAAATATTTCTATATATACTAGATTTTTTAGGATTCTTACGCATATAGAAAGTATTTTCAAGCATATTATGCGTATATTTTCACATTAAACATGTTTTTTACGCACAAGTTTGGTAAATGCATTCATTTTCATTTTAGTAGTTTTATAATTTCGTTTCATTTATTACACATTTGCAATTAGGGTTGCCATATTTGAAAAGTAAAAAAAAAGTACATTGATGAAAAAAAACAGTACTTTTCAAAAAAAAAAAACAGTACATTTTTGTATTTATTGTTAACATAACTTTTACTTCAATACATCACATATTTACTTAAAATAAGTTAATACACCGAACCAAATAGCGTAGGTAAAATCAACAAAAAAATTTTTGTAGATCTTTAACGAAATTTTGTCAATTTTTTTTTTAAGATTTAACAAATTTTATTCAAATCAACAAAATTTCGTCAAGTTTACATCCTCTAAAGAAGTAAAATTGACTAAATTTCATCAAATTGACTAAATTTCGTCAAATTGGCTAAAATTATTAGTTTGGACGCCATTACTTTTTGCATTGGGCAGTGTCATGAAAAAAATTGTGTTTACAAACATCCATTGCTTGAAGAGTAAACAAACCAAACTTATATATGTACAAAGAAACGAAGTGGAATTAATAGCAGGGAGATTCAAAAAATTTATATAAAAAACTATTGTACACACGAAAAAATACATGGTTAAAAAAATATATATTCTTTGTACACGCAAAAAAAAACTTGTTTATATAAAAATATGTAAAATATAGAAAAAAAAACAGTACAAAAACAGTACAAATCCAAAAAACAGTACTTTTGCGTACTGTTTTAGGTGTTGTGAATAAAACAGTACATTTTTCAAAAAACAGTACATGTACTGTTTAAAACAGTACGAATGGCAACCCTACTTGCAATTTAGATTTACACATTTTTTGTGTACAAATTAACGCATAATGTGTGTGGAATTTTTTTTTTCATTTACACACACATAGTAAATTTACCCAATTTATAGTAGGAGTACAGTTTCCTACTATAAATTGGGTAAATTTCAACAAAATTGAATTACAGTTTAGTAAATACAATGTTACATGTTCGCTCCCAGTCGTAGTTTAAAATTTTTGTCTGTTTATTATATTTAACTAAAGTTTAGTTTAATGTATTAAATTCTGACATTTAATCTGATTCTTTTTAAAAATATATAAAAAAAATATTTTAAAAGTCCTTAAAGATTAAAATTAAGAAAGAAAAAAAAAAATAAAATAATATTTGAAAAAAGCTCATTCTTTGCTGTAGTTGTGTAAATGTGTGTTTAATATTATGCAATTCAAATGCAAGTCTTATAATCTGTATTTAACAGAAAATCATCATCCATAAAGAAAAAAATAATGCAATGTGTTCCTCAATCCATAAAATGTGCGTGTATAACATTTCTTATATTTTTTTATTTTTTTGCAAAATAAAATGTATTTGTTATATAAATTAGCGTTTAAATAAAAAAAAAAAAACATTTCAAACAGAAGCTCTTAAACTTAAACTGAAAATAAACAATTCAAGGTAGCATTTTTTTAAAACATAAAAACTGGAAAAAAATTTAAACAAAATCAAAACTATTTAAACTAATGTCAACTTCTACAATACGAGTGATGTTTTTTTTTGTTTCTTTTTTTTTTTTTTTTTTTGGAAAATTGCGTACGAAATTAAATAAAAGAATTTATCATTCTTGTAAATTTAGTAGGAAAAAAAAACTTGTAATGTGATGAAACAACAGTATGCAGTTCTTTGAAGAAACCAAAAAAAAGAATCGAATTAAAAAAATAAAACTTTTGGCTAATTTGTGTAAGAGGATGTTGTTTTGAAAATTTTCGTTCAAATTTTGTGTTCTTTCTTAAATTTACTGCAGTAAATTTTTTTATTTTTTTTTTTTTTTTTTTTTTTTAATGACATTTAATAATAATTACCTGTTTTTGGGCCATGGCCTGCATCTGTTGGAACATTTGACGTTCTTCTTCTTTACCTAAATTATTTTTTTTAATAAATAATAATGAAGAAATTTAAATATGATTATATTTTATATAAGACCTACTTTAAGTTATGCAAAAATATTTTAAGAAACAAAAAAAAAAAAAAAATTATAATTGCTAAGACATTAGTATACATTTTTATATTCCATAATTTTTTATTTTCTGAGAAGCATGATTTTAAATAAGTAGCTTTCCAAGCCAATGGTCCAGCTAAAAAACAGTACATCGCACCAATGGCTCCTATAAGAGACTTGGAAAAACTAGAAAAACTATTCCAATTTTTTCAAAATGTGTTCGAAGTAGGCTTGGTTGGATATAAATAGAATTTCGCGTTCATTTTTAGTATACCCATTTGTAATAATTTAATTGGTTTTGGAAAACGCTAGATATTGACTTATAACAAAAGATTTTTTTTTTTTGTATAGAATTTGAAAAAAGTTTGTTATAATTTTTATTAAAAATAAAAATTATGTTTTTTTTTTTTTTTTTTAAAAATAAAATTTTGTTGAAAAATTTTAGATCAAGTTCTGAATAGTTTGTCTGAGCAGTGGCCAACATTTTTTTAATTTATATTTATTTATGAAAAAAGTTTAAATGTTTTTCTATCGATCCAGAAAGTTTCATCGTGTAACTCGGATCCGTACACACAGAGAAATAAAGTGCCAACCAGTGTTGCCAGTGGGTTTTTTAAAAAATACCTACACTAAGCAATAAAAATCCCTTTTCTCCCTACATTATCAAATTTTTTCCCGTACAAAAATCGCTAAGAAATTTTTTACATTTTTGTAAACTAAATATGCTTTGAAATTTTCGTACTTTCGACGACAATTCCAATTATTTTCGAAAATTAATATCCAAATGCTACTATCGAAAATTTGTTCGAAAATTATTTGAAAATAGAAATTTGTTAAATTTTTCATAATATTTTTTATTTAAAATTGTCAATATTTGCCAAAACAAAAATAATACCAGCTATCAAAAATATTTAATTTATACTAGCGGTTCCTATTTCATTTTTATTCGGTGTTTTTTTACATAACCCATCAAAAATTGTATTTTATTTCGTCGGTGAAATTTAACATTGGTTTTTCATACACTCAAAAAAAAAGTTAGTAGAAAAGTTAGTAAAACGTCTTGGCAATCAGGCATACTATTTTTTAGCATAATTTTTTGCTAAAATCGTGTTTTCAGCTAAAATTTTTGTTATACTTATTCAGCACCTAACTGTTTTATACTAATGCTTTACTAATATTATACTAATGTTTTACTAATTAATTTTGCTAAAAAAAAAATTGTGCTGATAAGCACATTAATAGTGTGGACGACAACCAGATTGAAAGATATACGCAGAATGAAGCAGATGCCGCGACATCTCAAGATGTAATAGAGAAGAGAAAAACTATACTAAAAAGTACAACTATATAAAAAAATCAACCATGGAAGATTTTTGTATCTGTTTTTCATACATAAAACAAAATTGAGGATTAAAACAACTTAAATTTTGCGTTGTCACCGGCTTGTGAAAATAATTGTCTATTAATCAAATAAAAGACAAAATAAAATATTTAAATTCAATATGTATTTCTAAACTAAATGTTTATAGATTAATAATCTAGTGTGGTCAAATTGCAAACAAACATATACAGACATGTAGACAGAGTAAAGTGAAAGACAAAGACACACATCAGCTCGCTGATTTTCAGCAAAAGATTTTGCTGACATTAGCAATTTTTTTGCAAGCACCCTGCTGACTAAAATTTTGCTGACTCAGCAAAATTTTTTGCTGACTTTACAAACTTTTTTTTTTTTGAATGTAGGTGGGAAGCTGTTCATACAATGCTGCACAACAATTTCCAAAGAATAAATTTCTAAATAACTTCCAAAAATATTGTTAGTTAAAAAACAAACAATCATCTATTAAAATGACAAATTGTAAGAAACTAATTTTTATTACGGAAATATCTCAAAATATAATCATTTTACTAAAAAAATGTAGATATAGCTGTCTTTGAAAAGATTTGCATTATTTGGAAAAAGTACCTACATTTTGACTAATTTGAAATATCTGTCCCTTTTCCCCTACGCCGTTATTTTGAAGGCAAAAAAACCTACATGTAGGGATTTTCCCCTACTTCTGGCAACACTGGTGCCAACGGAATTAAAAATTGTATATTAATTGAAGGGCTTATTGCAAAAACATGATAAGCCACATTTTGGTTTTAGTTTGTGTTTTTGCCTTTAAGAGGTTAAAAAATGTAAAAAATATGACTTTAGCAGGACGTTTATACTCTAGGTACTTGCACTAAGAGTCTAAGCAAGACTTCTATCAAATATTTCATATATTAAAGTCTAGAAAACAGCGAAAACCCATAAAACAATGTATGTGGCTTATCAAGTTTTTACAATGAGGTCTTCAATTGTAACAACTTATAAATTCTGTTAGTGCAACGATATTTACATTAGATTTCTGAAAATTTTGGGTGTTGCAATTAAAATTCTGTTGAATTAACCGAACTTTGTTGTGAAAACTAATATAAAGTTGTGCTAACTGTATGAAATTCGTAATAACCGAGTTAGAGTCGTAGTAGCCGAATTTCAGTTGGCAAATAGCTAAATTTTTTTCTGTGTGTATGAGAAAAAATATCAGTTTTATTTAGTTTCTTTTCTTTTGATTCTCCATGCATATGATTAATTGTATTATATTCATCATACGACTTGTAGTTGAAACAAAGAAAGATTTGAATATTTCACATGAAATTCTGTTAGTGCAACGATATTTACATTAGATTTCTGAAAATTTTGGGTGTTGCAATTAAAATTCTGTTGAATTAACCGAACTTTGTTGTGAAAACTAATATAAAGTTGTGCTAACTGTATGAAATTCGTAATAACCGAGTTAGAGTCGTAGTAGCCGAATTTCAGTTGGCAAATAGCTAAATTTTTTTCTGTGTGTATGAGAAAAAATATCAGTTTTATTTAGTTTCTTTCTTTTGATTCTCCATGCATATGATTAATTGTATTATATTCATCATACGACTTGTAGTTGAAACAAAGAAAGATTTGAATATTTCACATGAAAACCATTCAACGAATATTTGATCTAAGCCAAGTTACGGGATATATGTTTCTGGATCGAGAGAAAAGCGTCTAAACTTTTTTTTTGGAAATAAAAAAAAAAAATTAAAGTTCTGCAGTGGTTTTGAATTTAAATAAAAATTTCGTTTTTTCAAATTATTCGTTACAAACATATTTACTACGATCAAACAATTTTTTATATAACGATCAAACGATTACTTTTTAAAATTATACGATTAATCGAGCGAATAACGAATAAAAATACTTAATTATCCTAAATTATCCTTAATACTCCTAAATATGAGTGTACCGGTAAATATTAAGAACTAATAATTTTTAATACAAAATTTCTTTGGGTATGTTGTTCGAAGTATACCAAGTATCATACCCTGCGGGAAAAAGATATACCTTAGACAAATAATTATATGTGCAATGTATTATATTGAGTTTTTTTTTTACAATTTTTTTTTTATTTTCTTATGTTTTTATGTGGACTCTTTAATTATGAAAAAAATTAAATTTTCATTTTTATTTTTTAATGCAGATAAAAATAAACACGTTAATACACCATAGAAAATAATTATAAGTGCATTAAAAAAAAATCATATATATTTCGTTTGGAATTCACACTATATTTAAGTAATTAATAAGATATTTTATTGCCCTTGCGTATTAAAACTTATTGGTAGCCTACGGGCATATAAACCATCCAGGTTCTCAAAGTGGCAGTATCAATATTTTCCCATTCTATCAATTTTGTTAGCTTAAATTCTTTAAGCGTAGTGTATAGCCTTGACTTTGAAAATACCTTTTCGGAAATGATCCCCCAGAGGTCTTTAATAGGTCATTGTTCTGGACTTATATCTGGTCATTCTAATACCGGTATGTTGTGAATATTAAAAATGTTTTTTGTGAAACGAGCGACATGGATCGGTGTGTTGCCTTGTTGGAACGTCCAATTATCTCCATATAGTTCGCCCACAAAGTCTATTATATTATTCTCCAACAAGATAGAATATTAATCGCATTCATTTTAGTGGGGACGAATCATATCCGGAACTTTTCTCGTGCTCCAAATGCAGCCCATATCATGAAAGATCCGCGACCATGGTTTCGCTTGTAGCACATTTGGCGAGAATGTCTTGGAAGTGTCCAATATTTGCTGTATCCATCAGGGCCGTCCGAATTAAACTTTTTCTCATCATATTTAGTATTTGGTGACGAGAAAAACTTCAGTTTGGACGGCCCTGGTGGCCACCACAAATATTGGAGATATTCATGACACCCTCTGCACATGCACTACAGGCAAAACAACGAAACGGTGGCGGATATGGCCTGCACTTGAAGAACGTGGAAAGTCCTGGATATCAATTATGTATCTTTACGACACACGACAATGAAATGACACCAAAATCATTATCGCTTCAGGGATGGAACTAATTTTGTTTATTCATCTCATGGGTTATAAAAAACAACAACAATTTTTACATTTAAACTGTTAAAACCAGAATGATTTAGGTGCCATTTCATTGTCGTGTCTCGTTAAAAGAGGTAAATAATTCATGTCCTAAATAGGGTGGGTCGATTAAGCAATCGATATTGTGCCACTACGACATATCAACAAAATGATTTTCGAGGCTCCTGAATTTAATTTTTTGACTTTTTCTCAATTTCTATTTTTAAAGTTTTTATTTTAGTAGGTAATAAAAAAAAAATCGGTAGATTTTTTTTTTTTTTTTTAAATATTACCTTTCCAGGGCAAAATTGTACGCTAAAAACGATGACGATAGCAGTTATTCCAAAAAACTGTTTTTTTTTTTGAGGTTTTGTACGAGTTTTTTTTTTTGTCGAAAAATCGATCTTTTTTTATTCGTTTTTAATGTTTTTTTTAGTAGGTAGTTAAAAAAAAAAATCGCCGATTTCAAATTTTTAAATAAATCCTATCCAAGGTAAAATTTTACGCTTAAAACGATGGCAGTATAATTTTTTCGAAAAAAATGTTTTTTTTTTTGGGGTTTTAGACCAGTTTTTGTCGAAAAAATTTGAAATTTGGGCGCGTCGAAAATTATTTTTTTCATATGTTGTAGTGGAACTTTTTTTTCCTCATGCCAAAAGCTATCGAAAAATCTATTGGACAATATCGAACAATTTTTGTCCTTACAAATCGGCCTATTCAGTGCTTTGTCCCCTACAAAAAGGAATGTGAATAAATATTCTGACTTGTTGGGGAACAATATAATAGACATTGGTGCCGAACTATATGCATATACTTGGAAAAAACATTTTCAATGAGCACAACACAACGGTTTTGTAATGGCCAGGCATAATTCCAGAACTAAGACCCATGAAAGACCTCTTGGAAATCTTTTCCGCCTAGGTCTTTCCAAAATCAAAGGTATACACTACAGTTAAAGAATTTGAGAAAGTAGTTGGTTTATATACTCCGTAGGCTACGATAAGTTTTAATACACCAGAGCAACACAATTATCTTATTAATTACTTAAATATAGTATGAATCAAAACGAATAAATATGAATTTTTTTTAATGCACATATAATTATTTTCTATGATGTATGTATTAACGTTTTTATTTTTATCTGCATTAAAAAATAAAAATTAATTTTTTTTTATAATTTTAAAGTCCACATAAAAACATAAGAAAATAAAAAAAAATTTATAAGAAAAAATTTTTTTTTTTATCTATAACTTAATATAATACATTGTACATATAATTATTTGACAGAGGTATAAGACGTTCTAATGTCTTGCCTAGCAAAGAAAATAATGAAACAACTGCTTACACTGACAATCCTTTTCGATTACACATAATCCTGTGTCATATTATAATATTTTATGATGCAGTTATTTTTAGTAAAAATTTACAATATACGCCCAGAGTTAGTAATGCGTGTTGCTTGCAACATTTTATATATGTGACTATTCTAAAATTGTTTTCCATACAACAAATACCAAAAGGGGGTTATTAACTGCACGCAAAATGTTTATCCTTCACAAAATACTTCCTCTATTTGTTTAAAATCATTTGTCCTAATGTATATATATCGGTCACATTTATTAAATTTAACAAATCATGTTTACTGTACAAATATGTTATTATATATACGCTGATAAATTGTTAAAAGCCATTAAAAATTTTTCATTTACAGTTACTCACGTAATTGAACGATTTGATAAAATTTTTTAAACATGTATTATATTTATTACAATTAATTAGTAAGCATTAAAAATTACCTAAAGATTTTACATTTTCTTCGAAACAATAAAGATTGGGGCTGAATATTTAACTTAAATAGGTAGTTTGAAATCCCTAAAATTTTATAATTCTTTTCGATACAAAAAAGGTTTAATTTTTAAACTATATACATTTTTTTTTGTCAGTATATGTATATTAGCGCGTCCCGAAAATTTTTTTTTAGCTTGCCCCCCAAATGATGGGGATTTAGGAGCCTTTTACGGGAAAAATAGCAAAAAAAAATTTTGAACAAAAAACCAGATGGCTACCGGATCCTAAAAATTGCAATTCTAGTGCATTTTGAAAAAAATAATTGTTTTTGATTTTCAAAAAATTGACGCCAAAAGTTGCGCAATACAGAGTACATTCCGGGAAAAATATTAATAAAATTTCCGTAGAGCAGTTTTGGTGCAGCGTTGCATCTTTAAGATTGAAATGTGAGTACTATATAAAAAAAAAAAAAAATTCCGTCTCGTCAGACAGAGCGCTTTCGTTAAAACTATTTAAAAAATGTGATAGAGTTATTCTGGTCCAGCGCACAGTGGGACGAGATGGAATTTTTTTTTTTTTTTATATACTCACTTTCCATCTTTAAGATGCAACGCTGCACCAAAATTGCTCTACGGAAATTTTTTTAATATTTTTCCCGGAATATACTCTGTATTGCGCAACTTTTGGCGTCAATTTTTTTAAAATCAAAAATATTTTTTTTTTCAAAATGCACTAGGATTGCAATCTTTAGGATTCGGTAGCCATCTGGTTTTTTGTCCAAAAATTGTTTTGTTATTTTTCTCGTAAAAGGGTCCTAAATCCCCATCATTTGGGGGGGGGGGGCAAGCATTTTTCAAATTCGAAAAAAAGCCAAATTCGGGACGCGCTAATGTATATATTGGCCATTCCATGAAAGATGATTAAATAAAATAAATTTTTGGATCTTCCGATTTAAATTATATTTTTCATGCAGAAACTCTATGATGCCACCTAAATTTTGGGTTTTTTATTTTTTAAAAATTCGAAAAACACGGTTAAATTCGTGTTTTTTTTTTTGAAAAAGAAAAACTATGCAAAATATAAAATTAGAAGAGTGTATAATTCAATTTCAATACGAACGTTGAAACTTACACCCACTTTTAATATTTTTAATTTTTCAAAAACAGTAATTCGCAAATCAACACGTGATTTTTAATAATTAATATTTAAGGGACTCCCTATAGTTTATGCGTGAAAAATATAATACAAATCGGAGGATCCAAGATAAGATTTTAGGCGATTTATCGTTTAATGGCCGCTATATATGATTTAATCCCCTATATATTAGGGGAAATTAAATGAATGGGGATTTTTTATTTTTTATTTGTTTTTTTTTTTTTTTAATTGCAACGAAACCCGAGCGAATTTTTTTGCCATTTGGTCTAAAACTTAAGTGGATAAAGTTTTATTCAAACTCGGTTAACGTTAAGGCGTGCACCTTTGAGGTTAAAGTTCAACTTTTGGAAATTCGGTATATATATTCGTTTGCGTTGTGGTGTAATGGTTAGCGCGTTGGACTGTTACACAGATGGTCTCGGGTTCGATTCCCGGTGAAGACAACATCAATTTAGAAAAATACTGTGTATGAGTTTTCTATCACTGATATGTATCGCTGCGCCCACCTTCGGTGTTCTAATAGCACTTAACCCCACCGAAGTGAAATAATGAATCAGGGCTATGAAACAAAAAGCTTCAATAAATTCGCCAACTCTACATCAGGTGGCGAGCAACAATTGTTCTAAGACTTATCATCTTGCGCAATTACAGTGTTGCCATGTTTGAAGCCCTTCATCTTTCACCACCTTTCATATCTTCACTATCCCCTTTCCAAAGAAAGCAACACATTAATTAATAGGAAGAATTTCCTGGGTGTTACTTTTCTTTAAAAAAAAATTAAAGCTATCATTTTTTTTTAGCGTGCGTTGATTAAAGTTGACATAATTGATTTTTTAAGTATCCCAAATGATTTCTAAAATATTTGCATTATAATTAACCCTTTTGTGCTAGAGGGGTCAAACTGATCCATTGCATCAAATGCATTTTAAACCCAAACTTTTCCGAAAAAACATGTAATATTGCCAACTACATACAACAATTTTTGTTTTATAAACATTAACCCTTTTACGCTACGAGGGTCAAAATTGCCTAACAAAATTTTTATTTCAGCTAAAAACACAGATGTTCCAAAATCATTATTATTTTTACCGTTATACAAAAATGTTATAACGAAAAATCACTTTTACGTCACCGTTATATTAAAAAATGTTACTGAAACTTAATTTCGTTATCACCCACCAAAAACAGGGCTTCAACTTATTACCAGACTATTTACTCTCAATCTCAACATTACTTTTGTTTACGATGTCCCAATAGTACACAGAAAAATCTCAGTATTAGGCCCAACCGCATATAATTCGTCGTCAAAACTCATTACTTTTGTTCGACGAAGTCTTTGTTGTAAGTAGTTTCACATATTAATTTCATAAAAAACATGCGAAATTTTGACTCTCGCTTACCCGCTGAATTGCAAAAAAATTAACAATAAGTGATTACTAAAATAATTAGTTATAAGCAACTAAAAAAATATGTGTTTACAAGTTTTTAAATTATAAGGCTTACCCTTTTACTTTTCAGTAATTAAAAAATAAGTACACACAGAGAAATAAAGTTCCAACCTAATTGAAAAGTGTATTTTAATGTTAACAACTTATAAATTCAGTTAGTACAACGATATTTACATTCAATTTTTTAAATAATTTGGGTGTTGCAACTAAAATTTAGTTGAATTAACCGAATTTTTTTGATAAAACCAATGATAAATTGTGCCAACCGACTGAAATTTGTAATAACCGAATGTGAGTCGTAGTAACCAAGTTTCAGTTGGCAAATAGCAACATTTTTCTCTGTGTGTAGTTAACAAAAATACATTATATTTGTAATTAGACAAGTAGTCGCACGTAAGCTTGATTGCTTATAAAAACGACTTCGTCAAATGACACTAAATTATAATGTCTTGAGATATATATTTTCATTATATAACCACTTACGTGGTAATAAAAGATTTTTCCGTGTAATAGTTACCTATTATTTGTTTTTTTTTTTTTTTGGTAGCGAGAGGGTAATGTGTACCCATTACTTTGTGCCTTTTTGTAAGCTATAGGGTAAATAGGTACTCGTAATGCAGGTATTTTTAAAAATACCTTAAAATATGCTTAAACCCCAATGTTTTCATTCAATAATTTCTCATAATAAAGGTAGTTGGCTGCCACAGTAACATTACGACCGAAATGAAAATTTTAAAAATGCCATTCCAGTAAAAACATGTTTCTTCTTTTATAAACGGGCTTAATTTGCTATTTTAACTGTTTGATTTTGAAATATTTATATCTATCTATAAATAAAAATGTGGATATGGATGGCAACTACCGTTATAATAAATCATATAAAATTCCATTAATTTTATGAAACTTATAATTAGAACACAAATAAAACAAACTGCCCTATGGGGAATGAGACCGGTTCTGCGTGTGCCACAGGATCGGTCCCGTCGTGCCAAAGACCGGTCCTCTGCTAAACCCTACCCTATGTAAACAACTGGCAACTTTAACATTGGCTTGTCATAGGAGGGGGTCATTTGTTCTGCTTTAAACCACATAATGGCATGCCACAGGACTGGCCAAAGATGGGCATACCACAAGACTGTCGCAAAAGGGCCATGTCGTGTAAAATAAACGAAAACTAAACAGCTTCCAATGGGCAAAATTCTGGCCAACTGGCTTTTTCTTGTAAATAAGCATTCTGGTTAAGTGGTATATCCTCCCTTTACCAGTCACAGGATTGGTAATTTTAGGACAATTGTGACTGCTTAACCCACTTCAGTATTAAATTATACCAGTCCTGTGATAAGTCCTTCTTTAACCAGTCACTTTTAGGTCAATTGACTGCTCATTCCCCATAAGGTGGAATGAGGAGTCAATGTTTTGCAACGAAATTCATACCATGTGCTCCACTCGAAAAACTAATAATAAGTTCTTCAACAAAATTGTTTATCGTTGCCTAATTTAGGCGATATGAGCCAAGATATTTTAGGAGACATTTTGAAAACTAAAGCATATAAAAGAGAAGTTTTGGACAAAAATTATTTCTCTTCGCAAGATATAACCACACTCGAAAAACAATTTTTTTTTCTGCTCCTATTTAAGAAGATATCGCGATTTTCGCTTTTTATAAAAAGCGAAATTAGGCAAAAAAGTATCTAAACTTCAATTTATATTGTTCAAACTTCAACGCTTTGCTTTAAATACTTAATGTCTTCTTTCTGCAAAATTTCATAAAAATCCGTCCATTAGTTTATAAGTTAAGACGATGTCCTTTAGAGGAATCCTGATAAAATCCTGTGAGTCCTTGGACTAAAGTAAGGACTTGTTATTAAATATAAAGCTTCAATCCTACTTATATTTTATTGTAAAGAGTTTTTAGTAAACTTAAATTGGTTTTTTTAGATTTTTAAAAAAAAAAAATTTTTTTTAATAATTAGTTTTTGAAATTTTACGAATTATGATTTCAAAGCTTTTTCCCTTGCAAACCGTGTACGGCACACGAAAAATTTCTTCGCAAAATATTTAGCAACTTTAGTTTTCTATCGGAATATATTACTTTATAAGTATAAAACGCTCATTTAACACATTTGTGGTAAATTTTATAAAGACTGCCCTGAGGCAGCCTTACCCGTTAGAGGGTTAATACATAATAAGCATAACAGAAAATATAATGAAAATATTTCAGAAAACAATTTAATATACTATGAACCTCAACATGTTTTTTTTTTTTAATTGTAGAATCTAAAACTTATTTATAGTGGATGGGTCATTTTGACCCCCGTAGTACAAAAGGGTTTAATCAAATTGAGAAAACACTAGAGATATATGGAATAATCAAGTTTGTCAAGATTTGGTGAAAATTTTTTTAAAAATAGTCGATCGTTTTAATTCAATTATAGTTCAATATACTGAATGTTTTAAAATTTAAACTTTGACCTCAAAGGTGCACGGCTTAGAGTTATCTGATTTGGCTAAAATTTTCACCATGCCACACACACATTCCCATGCACATTCCGCTTGGGTTTGATCAAAAATCCAGAGTTGATTTCTCATAGGCACCCTACTATATATATTTTTTTTGTTTTAATTTAAAACTTATATCGTATTACAACAATTCTAACCTCAATTTTATTTATTCACAAACTTATTAAATATTTATTAATGTGTAAGTAACACTTACCCATTCCTTTGGCTTGTAACATTTCCAATAATTTTTTAATACTTTCATCGCGTGCAATCAAAGTTTGTTTTTGTGTTTCAACACGACATTCTAAATCTTTGATTGTTTCTCGTAAAATGCTAATTTCACGTTGCAAATGATCATTTTCAGCATAAACAGCTTCAATTTGCTGTTGCATCTCTATATTAGGCTGACGCATACGAGCACGTAGTTCTTCCTCTAATTGACGCACCAGCATAGCTTGTTTCTATAGATTGAACAAAAAAAAAAAAAAAAAAAAATCAGGAGTTCAGAAACGTAAAAGAAAAATGTAAAAAAAAAAAAAATATGTAACAAGATTTCTACAAACAGTTCATTAGCTTTAACATATGTACCATACATGTGTCTAATTAATTGAATAGACGAATTACTTGAAGATTTCATTGATATCAATTGTAATGAAATTATTTTCAAATTACTATTAAAGGAAAAGTTTTTTGAAAAACTAATGGCGAATATCGATGAAATCCGGGCTTTACAGGAGCATTAAGTAACCATCATAATGCAAATAGGCTATGTCCAGGAAAGATTTTATAAAACAGTCACAGGGTGTCCGAAACATTGGTTCAAAATGGAACGATATGGAATTAATCTTGGTACTAGTGGCAATCGAAACACTTAATACATTTGTATTATCGGATGAACGTGTTCTTTAGGTAAAGTTGCGGATAAAATTTTGTAGGATTTGCGATATCTCGCTTAGTTTTCGAGATACTAGTCATTTTATAAAATGCAGATGTTTTAAAATGACCAGCATCTCGAAAACTAAGCGAGATTGGGCAAAACGGACCAAATGGTTGCTCCATAATACAATTAGGCAAGAACCGGGAAATATAAGGAGAGATTAAATTTTTATGAAACAGCTACATTGTGTCCTAATCATATGTTTATCCAAATATTAACGTGCCAATACCAAGTTAATCACTCCGATAATAAAATGGAACATTGGTCTAAACTGCTACGAAATGGTATGAATCAAGGAACGAGTGGAATCGGAACACTTACGCATTTGAATTATTGGAACGTGTTACGCGCGTTAAGTTTTGCAAAAATGTTGACCCTTTCGCCAGAACTCACTTAGTTTTCGAGATATTAGTCATTTTATAAAATGGCGATGTTTTAAAATGACCAGTATCTTTGAAACTAAGCGAGATAGGGCAAAAAGTACCAAATGGTTGCTCCATAATGCAATTAGGCAAGGTCCGGGAAAGATACCGATAGATTAAAATTTTACGAAACAGCTACAGTGTGTCCTAATTATATGTTTACCCAAATATGTACGTTTAATCACTCCGGTCTGAAATGGAATGCTATGGAGTGGAATCGGAACACTTAACGCATTTGAATTATTGGTACGTGTTACATACGTTAAGTTTTGCAAAAAATTTTGGCCACAGGCTGTTTTATTTTTTATGTTTTTTACTTATTTACGTGATAATACAAAGAAACATACTCGAGTAATAGAAAGTTAGTTCCTCGTTCCATTTCGTTTCGTTAAAATTCCTATCGATCTCCGTTCCATTTCTATGTAAAGCAATTTACACTCAACTTTTTTTTGTAAACAAATGCTTTTTTTTGCTTAATTGTAATTAGTTTTTTTAGCCATTATTGTGATTTCATTAGCAGTAGTAGCACAAATGCTAATGCAAAAAAAGTTCATTACAATTAAAAGGTACTTAATTTTAATTTTGGCATTAGCATTGGTTTAAATTTCAATGCTAATGGAAAAGTCCCAAATATGATATGTACAATGTTGAAGTTTAAGAAAATTTACAGATTAAAGATAATAATGATATACCAAGAGATATTGATCAAATAGTTCTAAATGCCAACAAAAAAAAAAATGGCAAGTAGTAGTGTTTAAAGAATATATTTTTAGGTAAATAATGCTTTAAAAGGGTAAACCCCCTTAGAAATATCTGTTGTTATATAGTCTTCTGTTTACATATATTTTGGAAAATTTTACGAAGTTATTGTTCAATTTGACACAGTTTTTGGTAAAGTTGACATGATTTTTTGTAATTTTAGTAAGATTATGTCAAATTCAACATCGTTTAAGTATCGGAGTAGTTTCTCATAGACTGGTCCTGTTTTTACCGTTCCAAGAAAAGCACAGAACCTTTTAGATACTTTCAGAATGGTCATGTTTTTACTAGTCACAGGGGTAGGCATCTTCAGACCTGTCGAATTTTGATGAGTCTCTGGAAGATCTTTCACAGACTGGGAATGGTCACATGGTAGCACTTTCGTACCGGTCAATTGTTACTGATCAAGGCGAAAGACCTTTCCAACAGATCTTATTTTCTCACAAGTCACGGTACTGGTCACACGATATTTTCCTTCAGACCCACCCTGTCACAGTTTCTAAAATATGAACTGACCATTTTTTGAAAATGGTTAGGTTAGCACATTTAGTGTCAAAATTTGTTACTGACTAGATTTTCTTACTAGTCGTATCTAGTCGTTTCTTCTTCATTTCACGAAATAATCCGATACATATTTCGATCACTCTAGTGTGTGACATAGAGATATTATCTAATCGTATTTTATCTCCTTTTTCCCATTTCTCGAGCAAGTGAGTTACTTTTGAAAGATGTATACCTTACGCAGATCGATATGAAACTTAGGAAACGTGGGTTCAAAAGTGACCACAATTTTCGCATTTTTGCGTTTTATTCATGTTGGTTCCAAACAAATATATGCAAATTGCGTATGAAATAAACGGTATTTTGAAGATCCAGTGAAGTAAAATAATTTAGAAAAGTTCTCAAATAAAATTTTTGAACAAACTTCAAACCCATTTTTAACTCTTACATACTCAAATGGATAGGTACGAAGTATATCTCTTCTTGAATATTTCTTACACTTATTCCCCCCTACCACATACCCGAGTTTTATTAGGGTTTCGGTGTTTACCTATTTCTTGATAATAAATTTTAAATTATTTTTTAACTGTTTGCATTTGTCATACCATAAATACAAATTCAAATAAAAAAAAAACTTACTTGATTTTCAGTGCTTAATAGCTTAAGTTGATCATTAATTAAGCTATACTTGGCGCTCTCTTCTTTACGTAATGCACGTTCCTTTTTCAGTTCTGGTGACCAAAAAGTCTTAATGCTATGCATGGAACTGCCAAGTTTTTGATTTGTCAACTCTAGTTCACGTTTCAATTGCCCAAGTTCACGTTGCAAATCTGTATTTTGATGTTGTAAATCACCCAAATGATAACCACGATCCACTGTCGGCATACCGGTATTAAAACCTAAATTTAAATTTGGAGTCATTAGTAAATGGGCCCCCTTTGGTACACCACATTGTTGTGTGTTATTACCTAAAGGATTTGGACTTTGCCTAGCCGAACGGCCATATAATTCATCCTCTAAATAAAGACCTCTTTCCAGAGATCTATCTCGGGAACGATCACGTGGTTCCCGGATAGGTATGAATTCACGATCATGATGATCTACTAAACCACCTCTATCCAATGATTGATATCTAGGGGCTCCTGTAATAAAGAAATTAAAAATTCGAGATTTATTTTAGTTAATATTAATTAAATTATTTAAGGGTGGTTAAATTAACTCAACAATAACCAGAGTTAAACGTTAACCACAGATAATTCCATATGAATTTTTCTTTCATAACTATGACTAAGTTTTTAACTTTAGTTATTTTGAGATAAGTTAGCAGGTGTCAAATGTTTTTTAATATTGATGGTCATACGATGATTACCTCTTAACTTATAATTTGTAACTTGCATAAACAATGCCAAATGACTCGATGTTTGGAATGTTTCTTTACGTTCCTTAAAAAAAAAACAGTTAAGAAGCATCAACGTATGACCTTGGGTGTAAGTTCTTAATTAATATTTACTTGGATAATCCAGTCCATGTGACATTACTGGTCTACTGGCACTACGACTTCTATGATGTCCTGCCCCCGCAGGACTTGTTGGCTCATCCATGTCTCTGTAGTATGGACTGCCCATTGCTGAAATTCATATAATTATGATGATGATATTATGAGGATGATGGGTTGATTGGCTTGGGTATTTTGAATAAAACAGTGCAGGGGGGATTTTTTTGGAATTGCTAGTAGCGTTTTAAATTGAATGCTTTCAAATAAAAACTAAAAATTTAACTAAACAAAAAAAATTAAACTAAAAATTCAATTTAAGAAACAAAAAAAAAGGAGATTGAGTGTTTTTAAGGGAGTGTTATTTACTAGTGCAATATTTTTGAGGTTATTTGAAGCTTCTTCGGACGTACGATTTAATTTTTAACGTTTAGAGCAGAGTAAAATTGTTGAGATTTATATTCTGTAATTTTTATTTTTTTGTGGAGACGATGTTTAGGGTTTTGATATTCACTTGAACACTTGCTATACTTCTTGATTTACTATGCTAAATATATTTTTATGAAGTGTCCGACTTTAGGCCTTTAAAAATGGTAAGTCTGATCATTGTCTTTGCTACAATTGTATCAAATGCGGTTACAAATTAGAATATTTTAGCTTCGTAAATTGCTTTAATCAAGTCACTCGGATTTGGGTTAAAACTGTACGTCCTGTCACGAGTTTTAAAAATTGTTGCAGAACTACTCATTATTATTTTTGTTGAAAAATGTCCCAAAAACAAGCCGTTCTAAAGTAGTTTTCTAGATATGCCTCTAGGCATGCCTTCACTTAACTTCGATTATGAAATAAACAGTAAAGTGCGAATTGCAATGCTGTATTAGTGCTTGTATTTATCCCACATTTAAAAGAAAAATTAAATGTTTTAGGAATATTTGGAAAATAAAAGCAATTCCATATCTGCAGTAAGGCTATGGAGACTGGAATTTCTCCTTTTCTTTGGATTCTTGTGATCAATGAAATTAAGCTACAGATTATAGGATAAAATATTCTAAAGATTAGCGATCTCATGAGATCAGCACTTTCATTCCCAACACATAACTGTCTGGAAGTTTATCGTTCAAAACCCGAAATTAACTTTCTCACAAAGAAGACTACAACAAATTAGTTTGCTCTCACTAAATTCAATGGATCCTCTCTTTGACTTTAAAAAGAGGCAAATTACCTAGATGGTGTTCTGAGCTCTCTTGAAATTCTTTCTATTAATTAATGTTTTACTTTCTTTTGAAAATCGATAAAAGAGGTATGAAAGGCAGTAAAGTGAGGAGGGTTGTAAATATGGTAATCCCTATAACTGGGCGAGATGTTAAATCTTAGAACATTTGTTGCGCCCTCTGGTGGAAATAGGGCAAACTTATTCATTATATTTGTTCTAAGCCTATGTATCAATGATAGAAACTTCATACATATTTTTTTTTTCTTAATTGCTGTTTAAATCTTTGGAGTTCCAGTCCACACTTATCTGTGTATTATTTTACCCCACTTTCTGAGAAAACGCTCTTGAGATCACAGTACCATATATCGCGAAGTAGCTAGCAAGATCTCTGCTATTCAAAGAAACGATTTATCGATTTTGCGAAGTTTTGAGAATGGGGACAGCTCCGAGGTGCTATTCAGGGAAACTGGACATTCGGATTTTCACGAGACTTTCGAGAGAATGTAGCATTATACATACAAAAGCACATTTAGTCAATAATACTCATAATAGTGGGATATAGATGCATTATAAATTAGCCTCATGGAACTTGACATGATAAGATCGAAGTGTAATATGAATCCCTTGGCGAAATACGTAGTTACGCGCTCAGACTCACATGGATTGCAGTACATATTTGGATCTTAAGAATCAAGTTAGTTGAGTAAGTGTGCGATGAATAGCTGTAACCCGATAGAAACAGATGACATGGTGTCAAGTTTGATGGAGACACATTGAATAAAATTACTAGATGGTAGAGACTGTAGGGTTCATTGTGATTAAAGTACCATACCAACTTCTACGCTAATTTTGCTAAGTTTAAAGATTTGCATATTTATTTACCTAAATGACAGGTAATAGTGAGACATTATCCATTTCTCTGTTGTTCTAAGGAATGAGACATCGATTTTTATGACTCTTCAAAGATTGAGATAGGGACGGGTTTAGTTCATATTTCAAGAATCTGTACATTCGGAAACATCCGTCCGTTTGCGATCTTGTATCACATAGCTTGTCTAATAAATGTGTGAGGAATGGCTCTAACTCAATACAAACATTTGCAATAGAGGTAGAAACTGTAAGGTCCAATTATAGAAATTCAATTACTTAATTAACTTTCACGGTAATCATATACAGCTGAAATATTTGCATTGGATTTATTTACGTAAAAGGCGCATAACATGACTCATTTCTCAGCTATTCAGAGGAATGTAACATCAATTTTTACTTCGGTGCGAAGATCAAGATGGGACAAATCCATCACACTCACATGAATTCTAGGACAAATTGGTATCATGGTAAGAATGATAAATGTGTGAGGAATCTAACTCGATTCAAACAGATGAAATAATTTCTTGTTTGTTTAGGGACATATTGGATGGAGAGACTAGACTAGGCTGGAGGTCTAATTATGATTAAATTACCGTACTGCCTTTCAGGGTATTTTTATGAAGTTAAAAGAATTGAATTGACCTTATTTACACAAATGACGCTCAACGGGAGGCTTTACCCAGAAATATTTTCCGTTCCTGTTTATTTACCAATAATTTGTATTGTTAAGAAGAAAAAAATGGCGCCCAACATTGACTTTAATGAACGGCTGTAAAAGTAATAGTCACAAGCTTTAAACAAACCGATATTGAATTACAGCGCAGTAATTGTCTTTGTTTTGATCCAAATCTTTTATGGTGGATCATTGGAACATTAAAAACGGTTTTTAATTCCTATATGTGGCTGATAAATGTGCGAGCAATGAATAGTTCTGATATGGTAGGGCACTTGATACAAACGGATGGCCCTAGTTTCAGGGTGGTATTGTTCGGTGTGATCGAGGACATATCGAAGGCAAAGACAATAATATAGAAGAAATTAGCATCTACTTTGTGAATGCTCGAGAAAAAAGTAGCTGTGGACTTAGATATCTGCGAAACAAATGTAGGTTGTATCTTTGTCTGGTCTTGCGAGCATTTTAAGAAAATGTGAGGATGTGAGGAGATACTAAGGGGAATCGGATATACTAAGACATACTAAGGCATACTAGGCAACATTTACTCCGAATGCGCTTGCTTTCTGGTGGGCTCCTAATAAATAAATCTAACCTAACCGAGGCGAGGCGAGCAGAAAATCAACTTTATTCCCTCTGATGGTATATATATAGAAAGCAGCGACGAATTATAAATTTCAGAAGCCGGTATATATTGTGTCTTTGTCCGGTGTTGCTGAGTTTTTAAAGAAATCCGAAATGAAATCGCAATAGACCGTATGGCATCCAAATTTTCTTGGCTTTAGGTGAGCTTCTATCAACCCGAAGCGAGCGGCAAATCTGCCTTAGTCTGATGGGGCTGTTCGGACTGATTGGTAACACATCGGATATAACGACCAGAAGGTAGTTAGCACATACAGAGTGAATGTCGAGGACAATTAAAAAGGGGCTCCGATTTTAATGAAACCTGGATAATATATATTTTTTTTTCTTCGATATTGGCTCTAATTTGGATTGAACAATTATCAAAACTCCTTTTTCGAAATTTGTGAATATTGGACATTTTGAAATAAACAAGAACCCGATGTGGCCGAAAACTTAAGACCCTTCGCTACTTTTACTATACTCGCAGGCGTGGATGGAGGAAAAGATTTTGGGAAGGGATTTTTTTTTGGAAGAATTGTCCCATTTTTCCTCCGCAGTATCCGCGCCTGATACTCGTCTGTGTGGAAGGTGAAGGGGGGGGGGGGGTAGGGGGAAGTATTCATATTAGACCTAAAACTTATAACAATCAAAAAGTTTTTTCTTGAACTTTCCTAATTGAAATAAATCTTCAAACCCTTAACTGGGTTAGCAGCATTTGTTGAGTGTTAACAAATAATGCTTTAAACCAAATAATGCGCGCTACAGTGATGCAACAGAGCAGTGCAAAATTTACTTAAATTTAATTGTGTATGTTGTACCAACCATAATTGCAATCCAGTTTGAGGCTTTTTTAATGTTAACTCGTCAAATATAGAAAAACAAATGTGAATGCAAATGTTCACCCAGAAAAGGTGAATCAACTGACAACTACTGTTTGTTGTTTTACACTATAGATCTAGGATGGTGTTAAAGCGACAGACAACACACATTTGATTGTGGTTTTTTTTTATAATTTTAATTCGGTGTTAAGTGTTTTGAAGTGTTGTGTGTATTTTGTTTAAATTTGTTTTGATTTTTTTTTTTTTCGAAATAAACAGAATTGAATGAAAAAACAGAAAACAAAATAATAAAAAAAAAAATAATAAAACCAAATATATAAAAGCAACAAAAAGAAGAATGTTTCATGCGCATGCGTGATGTAAGATAATAAAATTAGTTTAGGATAATTGTTAATTGCACTCTTAAAATTAAAAATTTGTTTTTTTTTTTATATTCAATAAAAATAGCTTATTTTTTAAACTTAAACTTAAAAAAATCGACTGTTGTCGTGCATTCTTTGATTTTAATTTTAATAATTTTGTTTCAAATTTTGTTTTTTATCAATTCCTCATATTCCCGTTTTACACTTTTGTTCAACAATACAATAGATTTTATTATTAATAAAAAAAAAAAGATTTAAAAATTTTGAAAAACTTGTTAGAAAAATTGATAACTTTTTCTTATAAGTTTTTCAAAATAGTTAATAATTGTAATTAAAAAATTTAGAATTTTTTAAAACAAGTCATTAAAGCTTGTTAACTCTTGCTTAAGCCACATGTAGAGATAGTGGAAAATCAACTCTGAATATTTGAAATAATCACGCCTTGCCGAAACAGAGTTTAACCCAAAAGTGCGAACACCAAAAATATTTTTCTTGATTATGTATTTGTGTTGTCTTAAAACAATTTTGCGATAAATATCAAAACCTTCGGTCAAGCAGTTATTGCAAAATATGTTTTTTATTTGCAGAAATTCATATTTTCCAATTTTCTCGAAAACTATGCGAGATATGGAAAAACAAGTTATGACCAAAACTGTTCAATTCATATGCCATACTCTAAAATTTTCATTGCAATAGCTGTCAAAAAAACAGTGGGTTGTCAACATTCGATATTATTAAATTTTTGCATAAATAAAATTAACCGATATCAAATGCAAAAGTTGTGCATTCCCCTAAAAAATCTACGCTGAGTTACATGGTGGTATTTTTGTTGTGGGCTGTCACGCCCCTTTTAAACTGAGATGGTCTTAAAGACACAAATTTTTTGTACGATTATCTTTAATTCTCTGCTGCGTAAGACGTTTATATACGATTTGTGAAAACTATATTCTGTCGCGAAAGACGTATATATACGTCTACTCTGCATGTGTTTTTTAATTTCGACGCAATAGGCGAAGGATTTTTTTCATTTTGACTACACATTTAAGTTGTTAAAAAGGACTTATTGGATCTAGATAAAACTGGTATCTTGGAAAACCTATTGAAGTACCTTTAAAATGATGTATAATATTATATATTATAAATTATGAAATGTTTTTCGACCTTTGAAATGAATGACTTTATTAAATAATTAAGCTCTAGCTCGTGACCTAGAGCTCAATTATTTAATAAAGTAATTATAAATTATCCAGAGATGGGAGTAGGTAAAAAAACAGTGTACTTATAATTACTAGGATTTTAAACATTTTTATAATTTTTCATAATTTTAACAAAACTTAAACATGAACAAGCTTTCCAACTAAATAAAAGTGTTTTTATAGGCTGAAATAGGCGCTACGAAATAATGAAATAACCCCCAAAGTGGAACAATTAAATAACCCCCAAAATAATTACATACACATTTTTGGAGGTTATTTCATTATTTTTGGGGCTTATTTCATCCTAGAATTTGGAGATTATTTTATAATAAAAAACCCCCAATGAAAGAAACTTCAAAATTGTTTATAGACTTTTTAGTTTTAATTTTGCAGGTTTATTTTATTTTTTTGGTGGTTGTTTTATTTTGATAAAAGTTAAATTTTTGCAACATTTGTTGCAATTAGAACAGGTTTTAGTCATTTTTATATACAAAGTTTTATATTACAGCAAGCGAAATATAAATAGTCGCATTGGGAAATTTCCCTATATAATGTTTTTGTTGAAATAAATTAATGTTTTTTTTTATAATATTTGTAAACAAACAACGAAATTTGTATAACAGTGTTGATGCAAAATCAGCTCTTTTAAATATAATGGTACTTTTTCTTTAAAAAAATGAAAATAAGAGAGAAATTTAAATAGACGCAATCACTTTCAATTAATTTTTACAGCTATACAGCGCTGCCAACTTTGACAATTTGTCTCCCTTTTTTTTGATGATTTTTGAAGTGAAATATGATAAAATGACGATTGACGATTTCACAAAATTTATTGTATGGAAAATGACAATTTATGAAAATTTGCAATTTTTATAGAATTTTTAAATTTTTTAATTTATTTCTCTAAAATTTACTGACAAAATTTGATCAAGTTTCTTTTTGTTTAAAACATCTAAGGAAAATGTAATAAAATGATCTCAAATCGAATAAAAATTCTTCATTTACCCATTTAATGATCAACTACATATAAACTCCATCATTTTGAACGGTTTATTTTAATTTTAATTAAAAAATAACGAAATTCGAAGGTGTTTTTTTTATTTATTTTACAAAGGCAAATCCAAAATCTTTATTTTTTAATAATTTAAATCCATTTAGCTTCAATATCACTGATAAAGAGTGATTTTCTACATTTTTGATTCTAGGTAAATCAATATTTTTCTTTAATTCCCTTTTTATTGTATGTATGCCCAAATTTTGTGAAACCAAATATCGGAAAAAAATTTTAAAACTAAAGGAATTTTTCAGATTTTAAAATAGGTCAGTGATTTTAAAATTTTATTTCCCGAAATAAGTAAGTTTTTAAGACTCAGCGTCATTTGTAAAGGAACTAATAAAAAAGAACTTTAAAATTATGAAATAATTACAATTAAAGTGATTAAAACGTAAAATTTAAATTGTTTTATTGAAATGTAAATAGTTTTCGGAATGACGATTCTTTGACGATTTCTCATTCTCAAAATGACGATTTTGAAGATTTTTTCATCCAAATTTGATGATTTTTGAACTAATTGGGTTGGCAGCACTGCAGTTATAATATTTGGTGTATAAACAAACTAAAAATTGTTTTTTATTCCTTAAATGTTTGAAAAACAAAAAAACATTAGTATTATTCAATATTGAATGTTCTTAGAGATCATGGATAGAGGAAAACAAATTACACCTGAGGAACGGTGTCAAATTAAGATTTTGGGTAAAGAAGGCTATTCAAACAGAGAAATAGACGACTTGGAAGATCAGAACACCTAGTATGTAAACATTTTCAGAAAAGCCTACAAAATAATGCCAAACCCCAAAAAAATAAAAGAAATACAAAACTGATCAAACGTCAAATTGGTCAACTTGGGAAGCAGTCTTGGTACCTACCTGAATTACTACTTGAAGAAAATGTACATTATAATAAAAATCTCTTTTATATATTTCGCGTAATGTTTATTTTTATTTTTTTTTGGGTATTGTTAACTTTGTTTACCTGTGGACTTATTTAATTTTTTTTAGGGCTTTATTGCATGGGCGCTTATTTGATTTCTTCATTTGGGGTGCTACTTTGTAGCGCCGCTGAAACATAATTGGCTGAAGTGTCAGGTGGGTATGAAACGGAAATTGCATTTTTTTATTTATTTATATAATTGCATTTAAAAAATTTTGTTTCAATCCACTTGACTTATGTCAACTTTTAAATTTTTGATTTTTTTCTTATGAAATATTTTGTGTTATGGCTTCTTTAATGAAAATATTTTTTCATATTTCGAAATGGTAACATATGATATATATCATTGGAAAGGTTTAAAGCTTAGGTTTTATATGGCTCCAAAAACTGTATATCGTTTGATTGGTAAACAAATTTATATAAGCTTATTTTTATAAAAACTTAAATTTTTTTTTAAATAAAATGTTTTTTAACCTGCTCACATTTCTGGAAATGGTATAATATTATATATCATTTGAAAGGTACTTAAACAATTTCTTCAACGATGCCAGTTTTGTCTGGGACGCACTTTTTTTTTTAGGTAACTGTACAAAACCTTTGCGACTTTGAATGGTAACATGTGATATATCATTGGAAAGGTTTAAAGCTTAGGTTGTATTTGGTTCCAAAAACTGTTTATCGTTAAAGTGATAAAAAAAATTGATAAAAGCTAATTTTTATAAAATATTTGAATTTTTTTAAATAAAATGTTTTTTAACCTGCTCCCATCTCTGGAAATGGTATAATATTATATATCATTTGAAAGGTACTTAAACAATTTCTTCAACGATGCCAGTTTTGTCTGGCACGCACTTTTTTTTTTAGGTAATCGTACAAAATCTTTGCGTATTTGAAGACAGGCTCATTTTAAAAGAAAAGTGACCACCAACAGCAAAAATATCACCATTTAACTCAGCGCGGATGCATAATTTTGCAGTCATTTCGATTAATATTATTTATGTAAAAATTCATTAATTTCCATGTTGACAAGCGATGTTTTTGACAGATATAATATTGCAATGCAAATTTTTAAGTATGACATATCAATTGCAGTTTTCCTTAGGAATAGTTTTGGCAATAATGTATTTTTTGTAAAAAATGTGGAAATTCAAAACAGATTTTTGCACTGAGTGCTCGATCGAAGATTTTGATATTTTTTTTTTAGCAAAATTGTTCTGAGACAACCCAAAGACATAATCAAGAGAAACATTTTCGTGTTCACCCTTTTGGGTTAAGTCCCTTTTCGGCGCGGGGTAATAGAGAGAGATTTAATTGTTCTTTACCTTAAAGCTGTGACTTTAAAGTTGGAAAAATCATCATTTTCATTTTTTTAATATTAAAATCTTATGTACTACAGTTAAAATATTTAAAATTATATATATATAAATTTGATTCAATCCAATTCAAAGCCAATTTTTTTAAAAAACAACAAATGTTGTATATATACACAATCTGCACGATAACAGACAGATTACTTAAAGCTAAACTTTTAAAAAATGTCATCGATTTTTTTCTTAATTTTCATTCAATAACTAAACTATAATTGCATTATTTTTTTTTTTTTTAATTTTTATATTTTTCTTTTGGTTTAAGCAAATAAATTAGCAAAAAAAAAAATGTTTTTTTCATTCACCTAAAGGACTTCCACGTGCACCGTAATCCCGTGATGGTGAACGATCAACTGTTGGCAATTCCGTAAGTCGTCTGGTACGACCCGGACTACGAACACCAGAGCTTATTGCAGGATTGTAATCGTCTCGTGACATAATATGCCGCGGTAAAGCCGCGGTTTAGTTTGAAATTTTTTATATCTTCTATCAACAGACCCTGGGGGAATTTGTAATTTTGATATGGTTTAGATACTCAAACACAACTTAAGTTTATGTTTACAAGATGAGTGTAAATGTAGCATCTGTAATGCAGAAAAACAAACGAAACAAATTTTTTAAAAAGTACTTTAAATAGGAAGTTTAAATATATTTAAAAAGAAAACATATCTTGGAAAATGATAATGAAGTGGAGGAGTTGGTGGTGGACAGATGATAGTTTTAAAAAGTGCATTAAAAACTTAAAGTGCACTGAAAGAAATATAATTTTATTTTAATCTAAAACTTAAGTGCAAATCTATAGCATTTACATAAAAGTAAAATTTTATCGGTTTCGCAGAGTTAATATCGTTCAATTGAATATCCGGTATACGGAATTTGTTTTAAGTGGTAGGGTCCCAACATTATTTTATTTTAAATTTCAGATTAGTGGAAAAAAGGTTAGAAAATTTAAAGCTTTAGAAATATATATTTGATAGAAAAAGGACAAATTCTTGTAAAATTTGTGAATTTAATTAAGTTTCCTTCATTTTTAGTTTTTATTTAACAATCTCTAGAACATTTTTCTTAAAGCTTTACAGTTCTTTGAAAATTTGTATGGTACGGTTGTCAAAAAATTCTAAATTTTTCATAAGAGTGGCTATGAAAAATTAACTTTGGAGATTTGATCACACCCGAGCAGATTATTGTGTCACTTGGTCTAAAACTTTAACCTTTTGTGCTACGGAGTTCAACATGACTTTGTGCTAAGGAGGTCAATATGACCAGTGGCGTACCCAGGCCCCCTCTCTCTCTTGTAATGTTTAATATGTATGAATTTTATATATATTTGCTAGTTTAAAATTGTATTAAGCATAAACAAAATTTACATAAGGGGTGATTTTTTAGCTACTTTCTTTGGGCAACACTGTTTTTAGCAGCTCAGCTGTTTTCGTGTAAAATGTTACTATTAAACATGTTCAGTTTGGTCTATAATTTAACCATGAATCGACTTACAAAGGAACAACGCTCACAGATCATTGAATTTTATTATCAAAATTCATTCTCGGTTAAGAAAGTGCATCGTGCACTTCTTCCAATTTATGATCAGTTTGATCAACCTTCAGAGGCGGCTATTCGGAATCTTGTGACTAAATTTCGCACCAGCTCGCATGCGTAGAGTGCGGACAGAGGAAAATATCGCAGCTGCATCCACCAGTGTTGTTGATGACCGTGAATTATCGATTCGGCTTCGTTCGCAGCAATTAGGCCTCTATTACTCAACTACGTGGAAAATTTTGGGGAAGGATTTGGGTGTAAAACCTTTTAAAAATACAGCTGGTGCCAGAATTGAAGCCACACGACCTACCGCAACGGCTAACTTTTATTGAATGGGCGCTGGCAAAGTTGAATGAAGATCCACTTTTTTATCGGAAAATTGGAATGGAAACGTGAACAAGCAAAATTGCCGTATTTGTAGTAAAGAACAGCCAGAAGCATTGCAAATACTGCCAATGCATCCCGAAAAATACACTGGTGTGGATTATGGGCCGGTGGCATCATTGGACCGTAATTTTTCAAAGACGACGACGGCAGGGATGTTACTGTGAATGGCGAGCGCTACCGTGCGATGATTACAATTTTTTTCCAAAAATGGAAAATCTGGACACAGCATGTGAAACAATGGCCCAATTGAGGGGCGATTTCGGAGAACAGTTTATTTCACGTTTGGGGCCGGTCAATTGGCCTAGATCGTGCGATTTAACGCCTTTAGACTATTTTTTGTGGGGCTATGTTAAGGCTCATGTCCATAGGGACAGGCCCGCAACGGTTGACACACTGGAATCCAAAATTGAAGATTTTACTCGTGAGATACCGGCCAATATGTTAGAGAGAGTATGCCAACATTGGACCCAGCGTATGAACCATTTGAGGCGTATTCGCGGTCAACATTTACTTGAAATCATCATTTATCAACTATTTTTTAAGGTCCATTAACCCTCTACCGGTACCTTATCATCCAGCATACACAGGTGCGAATTGGGATTTTTGAGTTTCATCTTAGGATTTGAAGAATAAAAGATGGACAAGGTAGAAGTATGATATATGATTTTGGGGTAGAATATTGTTGCAAATACAAAATAGTCGTCTAAATTTTGTAAAAGCGGCAATAATATAGTCAAAAATCAATTTTAAAAATAGATTTTTTAAAAAATACGATTTTAGAAAATAAAATATATTTATCTTTTTTAATAAAGATATTAATACAAAGTAAACGCAACTTTCTAGATTAATGGACATTCTTTCAAGAAAAAATAATGTCAATGGCATAAAAATATTCCATATATTTTTTTAATACGTAAAAATATGGGTACCCGTCGAAAAAATTTTATATATAGTCATATATAGCTTGATATAAATATATATTATTATATATGTGGCCATATGTAACGATATATATTTACATCCCGAGTAAACAAAATGATATATCAAGATATATTCTTTAATAAAAAAATATATGATCATGTAAAATAGCATATGTATCAATATGTATTTATATATAATAATATTTACAAAATTTTTCACCAAAAAAAATTCATGTATAAGAATATCCAATCATGTATAAAAATTTTTTTATAAAATTAGATTTAACCCAATACATTATTATAAAGGGTCCGGCATCTAACGTTTTTTTTGTCAACTAGTGCTTATTTCGTGAATGGTAACACTTAGCTCATGTCTGATTTGACAGATAATTAGTTTTATCCTTCCGCTGAACGAATATGGTTGTGTATACGCTTGCACAACGCTGTGAAATATTGCGACATTACTTTGAAAATCATGGTAATGTTGCAGAATGTGTGAGTGTTTTTGAAGATCGCATTATCAGCCGCAGAGCTGATGTCGTTTGGCCACCTCGGAGCTGCGATTTGACACCGTTGGACTATTATTTGTGGGGTACCGACAAAGATAAGTGTTACGCCAACAAGTCAGAGACAATTGACGCTTTAAAGGACAATATTCGTGAAGCCATTGGTGAAATACAGCTGCACACAATCGATAATGTGCTTAAAAATTGGACCGATCGTGTAGGCTACTGCATGGCCAGCCGAGGCAGCCATTTGAATGAAATTATTTTCCATTGTTAACCGGAAGGATTGTACTTTCAAATAAAAAAAGAAATTTGAGAAAATATTCAGTAGTTTTTTTATAGCATTTTCAAAAAAAAAAGTTATTTGGCGGACCCTTTATATAGCAAACATCAAAAATTTCTGTAATTTTTGACATACTTATATATAATCCAAAATTGAAAAATTTTTCTAAGTCAGTATCTATGTAACTATATATAATTTAAAAATCGCAAAATATTTTACGAAAATTGTTTACAATTTTGCGAAACTTAACTGTAATTAGATCCAAAGTGATACAATTTAATAAAACCATTTTTAGGATCAAATTATATCCTCTTATTTTAGAAATGTTGAGCTTACGAAGAAGAATAAACGTTTTTCTCTAAATATTATAAACACTATTAATTTTTAAATCAGACTAGACTAGATAGGCGTCATGAGTAATATTCCATTTAAATTGTATTATTATTTGTTGTCTTATCAATTATCAGTCTCTATATGATAAATTTATAAACAACCTGCCGGCCGTAAGAATCGAACCTGCGCTAAATTGCAGCTTTTCTGTTATTTTATAATATACTCAGAAGTGACAACACTAACAAACAGAAATATTCTATTTTTAGATTTTGTTTATTTATCTCTATTTCAGAACGTTGCCAGATTGACGTATGGTTTTTACGTTTAGTGTTGACAACTTTTTGCGTTTTAAGTTGAGACAATCGCCACAGGGCAAATTCTTTAATGTAGTACAGTGTTTTTTTTTTCTTATATTAGTGTTTTTTTATTTTATTTTATTAATTAATAATCATATAATTACAAATTATATACTATTACCCTAACCGAGCACTAGCTACTATGGCCTTCGGCGCGTTTTAGCGAAAACAGACCAGTGCCTCTGGTGGGAATCGAATACACGTCCTCCGCACTGATAAGCCAGCACGCTACCAACTCGCCTACCGGGGAGCACATATTAGTGTTATTTTCTCTTATATTTGCCGAAAATATCTAATCATATATAATTTTATATAAACTTTTTTACTTTTTTACTTTATTTTTACAAACATTTTATTATAGCGCTATATATTATCTTATACCATTATATCTTATGTTACATATAAGTTGATATTTTTTATCTCTTCATATATACTTGATATAGCTTTATATGAGTTCATATATACTTTAATGTATACAATATATAGGTATACATGATACAATAAAATCAAACGTATTCTATCACTTTTATATATAATTATATATAATAATATATAATAATACTAGCGGCGTTGCCCGCTACGTTGTTAGCGTGCCTTAGACCTAGTTTTTGGGATGATGGATAACTTTTTCAGTTTGCCCACTATCTGTGTACCAAAATTTAATAAAATCCTTTAAGCCATATAAAAGATAACAAAAAGTGGGCGTAAAACTGCCACACCCACCATGTCTTAATCTTTTATAGCAAATAGTGCTTATGAGTCATCCCAATATCTGTGTACCAAATTTCAATAAAATCTGTTCAGCCATATAGAAGATAGTGAAGATGTGGGCGTAAAAGTGCCACGCCCACAATTTCTAAATTTGATATAACTTAAAGTGCTTATCTGTGGCATCTCTTTCTGGGTACCAAATATCAATTGCATCGGTAAAGCCATATCGAAAATAGTGAAATAGTGGGCGTAAAGTGCCACGCCCATCATTTACAAATTTCATATAGCCTATAGTTCCTTCCAGACCGACCACTATCTTATGTGTCAAATTTGAATAAATCGGTTCAGCCATATAGAAGATAGTGAAGATGTGGGCGTAAAAGTGCCACGCCCACAATATCAAAATTTGATATAACTTAAAGTGCTTATCTGTGACATCTCTTCTGGGTACCAAATATCAATTGCATCGGTAAAGCCATATCGAAATAGTGAAAAAGTGGGCGTAAAAGTGCCACGCCCATCATATACAAATTTCATATAGCCTATAGTTCCTTCCAGACCGCCCACTATCTACGTGTCCAAATTTGAATAAAATCGGTTCAGGCGTTTGGACGTGATGCTCACACAAACAAACAAACAAACCAACAGTCATTTTTATAATATTAATAAGGATATAATAGTATATAATAATATATAATAATATATAATAATATATAATATATCTAATATATATAATATATATAATAATATATAATAATATATATAATAATATAATAATATATAATAATATATAAACCTCGTCCCCTAAAATGCAAAGGACGTAACTAACACATTTACTTTTTTAGAGGATAAGCAAAAAACATCCATAATGTTTTACAATATCGTTAATAAAACTGATTGTTGTAATCATAGAACCAAACATTTGTGGAGCAATATAGTTCGATGCACTCAACTCTATTTCAATATTTTACAGGGCAACAAAAAAATGCCCGAGGAATCAAAAACATACAAGATTCGAACTTTATTTCTAAAAACCGTTATTTTATCACAGAAGTCTAAACTTTTGTGTAGTCATGTAGTTTATAGCGAATTTACATTAGATTTCAGTTTGAAATTCAATTCGTAATCAGAATCGTTTACATTGTACAACAAAATTTTTTTTGTAAAACAACTAACCTTAAAAAATAACCAAAACTTAAAATTTTAGATGGGCCTCGACCCCTCCAGTGGGGTGAGTAATTGTCCAAATACAATCTCAGAAACTGGAACCCTAATTTGATTTGATGTGGTTTGTTTTTTTAAAATGAACTACAAGGCAATGACTGACATTTACATTAAAAATAAAGAAACTACTATTACAATCCAAACAACTACATATTTTTTAAGCAGAAATTTCCTGAGAGTAGGGATGTTTTGTAGGAGGTCTTGCCAGCGCCATTCAATGATTTTTCACTGATTTTCTTGGTAGAAAACAACAAAAATTGCCTTATTCAGCTGGTAATACATCTTTCAATGAAAAAAAACGGCTTTTAATTTGTTATTTGTTATTTTTTAGTTTTCAAATTTATAAAAATGTATTTTTTCATTATATTTTATCTCGCAAGCAGCTGATTAATGTTTACAATCATTTTCTGCAAAAAAAAAACCCCTCATTTCTGCAAATAGCGGGAAAGCACAGTGCTGTATTTTGTATTTCTGCACAAATAGTTAGATTTCGATTAGATTTCACTGAAATCTCAACTAAATTGGGATTTCATTTTGATTGGGAATCTTTTAAAAATCCCAAATTATTATTAGATTGCGGTCGAAATCTATCGATATCCCATTTTAAGTGGATTTGGACCCTAATGTAAATTCGCTATTAGCCAAATGAATAACAATCATCAATAAAAGCGGTTTTCGAAACTTTGTAAGTTACGCCCTTTGCATTTTAAGTGCATATGATAAACATTAAAAAAAAAAAAAAAAATCTATCAATTTTAAAAAAATTGCTATAAATATATATATTTTCCCACAGTTTGGTCATAAACTAGCTAACGCTACAACCTAATTTTGAACGTAATTTTAATACTAGTTAGTCCGACAATCTAGTTATAAATTTGTATGGAAAATTTGGTTTGAAATTATGCTTCCTAAGCAGATTGTCTATAAAATCTGGTTTAAAACCAGATTTCAGATATAAATTCAATATTATCTGTTTTATCAAATTACAAAACAAAAAACACGATTTTTATTATTTCAGCCGACACTCATAAATCTATGCACAGGTGCGAATTCGCACCTATCGAATTTTTTCATGTCAATTTCTCGGTTTTGCGCTTGGTGAATTTATGGAGTGCAGACATATTTAACGTAAAGGGGAGAAACAGTAAAAGCACTGTAGAAATAGTTACAGCGCCTGTGTACCGTTTGAGGGTTAATAATTCCCCATGGAATGTCTTTGCATGACAACTGTGATATACCCTAAATCCTGGGATTGAAAATATATACTTAATATAATTAATAATATTATATCTGTAGCATTATCTCTACTATAATTTGGCTAGCAGCTGCATCATTTCAAATTCAAATAATACAGTGGAGTTCGATTATAACGACACCGGCATTTCGATTTTTCTGGTCACACAGCAATTACTAACATATTTCATACAAAATAATACGGTTATAACAAACATCGCATGCAGCGAAATTTTTGTATAACGAAATAATTTTTGGACCGCTTTACGAAATTTCATATAAATTTTTACACTTATAACGAACACAAAACAAATCGATACATTGAAATGAAAAATGTGCAGAAAATTTTAAGTTAATTAAGCTTTTTACTGGAAAATTTACTAAAACAATTACAAATAGTAAAAAAAGTAATTTAATGGAATAATTGTTTTAACCTATTAACGCCCAAAGAAATCTACTGAAGAGAATTCAGTGAAAATATATTTATATGATAGATAAAGGCTTCAAAAGTCATTAAGTGAAATCAAAATTAAGAAAGTTGAAAGATATTCTTGCGAATTGCAAAAGTGAAAAACCGCTCCCCTAATCGTACCTTGTAGAAATTGGTATTCTAAAACTTGATGCAAAAGAACTAATTCGTGTCAAAACAAATAAAAATATTTATTAAACATATCATATCACTATCATCAAATATTTTTGAATTTGAAATTGTTCCTTTGCCAAGAATTTTGCCAAAATTAAATTTTTTTCGTGGTTTTTTCATTTGCTGTGAAATGAAAAAAGGAAAAATTAATTATGTGTATCATTAAAAAACTTTTGTTTCTCGATTTATAAATTTAGAAAATAATTTTAATTAAATGATTGTCCTCCTATGGAAACAGTGGGCGCTAATTGGTTAATATTACAATGAAAAATGAATAGTGTTTATAATTTTTAGAGAGACACGTTATTCTTCATCTTAAATTTAAATTTGTCAATGCATATTAATAAAAAATTAATTGCGTCTGTCTATTAGAGCGACTCAAGTTGTATGGAAGCGAAATTCGTGCAAGGTGTACCCCCCTTAAATGAACATTGGTTATTTTTATGATGACATCCTCTCGTGAGCTGGACCATTTTGAAAAAGGGTCCATTTTTGCATGTTTTGTTAATTTGTTCGGGGTTGTTTGTAATAAAAATGAAAAATTAACGTATTTTAATCTTTAGTCGATTAATTAAATACGGGGTCCTCAGCTTTTTTTGAAATTCGTGCTAGTTCGCGTTTGACAAAAATGCAAATGCCTTAAAAAAAACTTTCTTATGATACCCATATTGTAAAGGATGTCCCAAGAAGAGCGCAATTTTTAAATTTTAAATAAAACACAGATATTTAAAAAAAAAATCGTGAAACTTTATTATATCGTAAAGTAGACAGAATGAGGTTAT
Source organism: Delia radicum (assembly GCA_021234595.1). NCBI lineage: Eukaryota > Metazoa > Arthropoda > Insecta > Diptera > Anthomyiidae > Delia > Delia radicum. The sequence continues at coordinate 163,605,518 of CM037855.1, read as the reverse complement.
GTATTGAACAATATATCGTGCAGATTGCCGCCGCGGCTTTGCTGGCATACACGCGATCATTTAATGAAATTGTCAATGACCGTTTTGCATGAATGCTGCGGTATTTCATTAATGCAGCGTCCAATTTCCTCTTTTAAGGCTTGAGTCGTCGTCGGCTTATTCGCGTAAACCATCGACTTCAAAAAACCCCAAAGAAAAAAATCTAATGGTGTTAAATCGCACGATCTAGGCGGCCAATTCTGATCTCCAAAACGCGAAATAACACGACCGGGAAATGACTGATGCAGCAATTGAATTGTTTCTCTGGCTGTATGACATGTGGCGCCGTCTTGTTGGAACCACATGCCCTCCACATCATTTCTTCATTCTAGGCAAGAAAAAACTGGTTTATCATTTCACGATACCGAACCCATTTTCATAAAAAAGGTCCAATGATTCCTCAGCCCAAAAACACACCACACATTGACACGTTGAGGATCATTTGTTTCTCGTGAATCACTCGAGGATTTTCCTCACCCCAAATGCGACATTCTGCTGCCTATTGACGAAGTCATCAAGAAGGTCCAATGATTCCTCCAGCCCAAAAACCACACCACACAGTGACACGTTGAGGATGCATTTGCTTCTCGTGAATCACTCAAGGATTTTCCTCACCCCAATGCGACCATTCTGCCTATTGACGAAGTCATCAAGATGAAAATGGGCCTCGTCACTGAAGATGATTTTTAGCCGCAAAACTTTCACCATTTTGGTAAACAATTTCACAATGAGAATGCGTTGTTCATTCGTGTAGCGCTCCATTTTACTAACCTCGTACCTTCTACTAGCAAACAATAACAATTGTTCAAATGTCAAACAATGACACTTCGAATGTTGCCAGATT